>CM038796.1:169489730-169544629 GCA_021764765.1 Vicia sativa
GTGGTTTTACTTTTATACAGGAGTGATCGAGGAATTTGGTATTCAATTCCACTCTCCGACTTTGAAACCGAGTATCCTCCGCACCATCAACCTAGCTCCTTCCCAACTGGCTCTAACAAATGGGTTTCATCCGCCTTCAAGTAATTTGCCGAAACTGCCTATAACCCCACCATTGGTTTGTTCTTCTTTTTCAAATAAAAAGATCGAGCTCCTAAACTGGTTGCTTATCAGGTATCCCGAAAAGAAGTTTCCTCCAAGCCTATACCCAATTTTAAAGGCTAGCAAAGAGCTATCCGGAGTGAGACGTGTCCCGTTTCCTATGTTATTTATGGCTCGACGGGCATCACAAGTTCCCTTTGTACCGACTCAGGATCCACTCCCTATCTCCGGGTTTTGATTACTAAGCAGCCTAAGTGATACCGAGATCTCTCTTTAGAAATTCTCGACTCTTCGCATCGATTCGAGTCAAGGATTTACTTTCTGTTCTCCCAAGGAAGTCCTTACTCTAGGTAAGAACTTACTATCTTTACTATTCTATACTTTATTTGTATGTTTAACTTCTTTCACTTTATTTTCCATGATAAGATGACCGATATATCCGTGAAGGAACAGAGAAGCTAATGGTCGAGTTCGCGGTCGCCCGAATGGGCAAAGGTGGTCCCTCCGAGACCAAGTCCAATTTGGCCGGGCCGGAAGTGCTGGCCCCAAGAAGAAAAGAATTACCTACCCGCGTGATCCCGCCGTAAACAAACGCCATTATCGCTTCTCCTCTCGAAGCGCCCGAACAGCCCCGAACTAGCCCCTCAGTCTATCCTCAAGAAGTCAAGACCGCGGCGGAACGAAACCAACTCGCGCATCGGGCCATCTCCAATTTGTGAAGGAAGTTGGTGATAGCTCTGGTCGAGCCTCTTCTGAGAATCGGTTCTGGGCTGCCGACTTCGATGGCCTTAAGTTTTTGTATGACCAACTCAACGCCACAACCGACGTGAACAAGTTGACCCCTCTGGGTTCACAATGCATCACCAATCACCGAGCCCATACCAGAGGTGTGCCGTGCTCACCCGTCCGTGAATCGTGATCATGTGGAGAAAAGAAAACCGAGTTAGAGGTCAAGTCAAGAGGTTAATCGACAACGAGCAACCTTCTCGACGCCAATGATGTATTCAAGAACAAACTGGCTACCGCAACATTACAAGTCTTGAAGAAAAGAATTGCAAGCAAACGGATAAAGACTTTGGAAGATGAGTCACCAAATGTCCACCAAGTTTTAACTAAAATCATGCCCGAAGCAAGGAAGCGTTGAAGAACTCCTGTATGGGTATGCTAGATGCCGGGATATAGTTGAACCGGCTAAAGCTCAAGTCATTGTCTTTACTCACATAGACATCTCGGAGGTTGACTTCTTCAAGACTATTGTTGATGGGAAGCGGTGGAGGTTGATGAAGATGATACAGACCACCATTAGTGAAGAAAATGCTAAGGTGGATGCCAACTGCTAACCCCAACCCTGACTTTTGTTGTTTAGAATTTTCATAGTTAGTCATCCCTTGTGGTGGATGTATTTTTATTCCGAATTTTTTTGCTATTAATTTAAGCATTTTTGTTTTGTTCATTTCCATGATAATGTGAACTTTTATGTAGTACTGACAGCCCCCGAGCCATAGGATGGAGCAATCCTAATGGTTTTAGAGAAAATCATATAACAATTGTTCACAACCCAACATACGCTTCCTGTAATATCGGCTACCGAGACCGGAAAAGAGTGTTGATGGTACTGATGCAACTCGATTACATTCATTTTGGAAGGTCGCTCGAGGAGTATTTCATGGACCGAGCTTAGCAAAGACGTCGTAGCCAGGGTTCAGAGCCGCCCTGCCGAGGTTGACCAAGAGTATTCCTCATGGGGAATGAGCTGACTCGAGACGATCTAGACCGAGCTCAGAAGACGCCGCCAGGGTTCTGAGCCTCAAGGTTGACCAAGGAGTATTCTCATGGGAACAGAGCCTTTGTGATCGAGACGATCTTTAGACCGAGCCCAAAGAAGACGTCACATAGGGTTCGAGCCTCAAGCCGAGGTTGACCAAGGAGTATTCTCGTGGGAACAGAGCTCACGGACCGAGAGATTACTTTAGACCGAGCTCAAAGAAAGACGTCACATAGTGGTTCAGAGCCTCAAGCCGAGGTTGACCAAGGAGTATTCTCGGAATGAGCCTTTACGGACCGAGACGATCTAGATCGAGCTCAAGAAGATGCCGCCATTTGTCAGCCACAAATCGATGTCGAATATAATTTCATTAGATAGATGCCTCATTAAAACCTCTGCCCTTGCTAGGAAAAGTGCACCAATTATTCTTACATAAGCATTTTAATCAAATAAAATTTAAGGTTGGCAACATTCCAAGTTCTCGCGCCCCGATCCGTCTAATGTCTCTAATTTATAGGTCTGCTGCAATTCTTCCGAGACCTCGAACGGTCCTTCCAGCTTGGAACTGCCTACCTTTCTTGGAAGGTGGTCACCTCTCGAGTACCAGATCTCGACTTTAAACCTCTCATTGCTTAACCTCGTAAGTTGAAACGCCTGGTCATCTTCCGCCTCCTTGGCGTGCCGGATCCCTCATCCAGTCCAAATCATCTCCCCACTCTCAAGGCCGTTGTTGCGCCTTCCCACAGGTAAAACTACTCTCCGGATCATGGCATCGCATCCAAAACCATCCGAAGGAGTCTCCCGGGTTCAGGAGTGAACGTGGTATGGTAGGCCCATAAGACTTCGTGCAAGTGTCGCACCACAACCCTTGGCCGAGTCCAATTTCTTCTTAATTGCATTTAATATGACCTTGTTGGCCGATTCCGCCGGCCTGCTCGTGGATGCTCTACAGATAAACCTGTTTTGAATCTCCGAGATCCTTACAAAATTCTACTACCGAGGTGTCGGTAAACCGTGTTCCGTTGTCAAACTATAACCCGAGGTAGCCCAACCTAAGAAATGATGCTTCTCCAAGAAAACGCCGAACCCGATCTGGCCGAGATCCGAGATACAACCTCCGCCTACCCATTTAGTAAAATAATCACCGCCACGATCAAAACTTCAATTGTCCCGAGCCACGGAACGCCCCAAGATGTCACCACCGATAAAAGGCCACGGACCAGAATCGGTATGCAAAAACTCACCGAGTATGATAATGGGCAAACATCGGCATTTTGTACATCGAGTCATATACTTGACAATCTTTGTTAAAGTAGGCCAAGAGTACCCGGCCCTAAGATCCGGCTTGCAAGGCTCTACTTCCACCATGATTTCCACAAGCCCTCATGCACTTCCTTCATAACCGCCGACATATCCCTTCCCGACACGCAAGATGGGGTGTTGCACGTCCCAACCCAGATAGTTTCCGACTCCATTACGAACCGGATGAAATTTTCCCGATGCGCTTAGCTTTCTTCATCCGCAGTAATATGTCTTGTTGTAGAAAACGGATGATCGGGCTCATCCACCCGTCGTTGTCCCCATAAACCATCAAGGATTCTTCCTTCTCGATACTAGGCACCGGAAGTATTTCACTGGATGACCGATTTGTTTATCCTGAATCCCTGTGAGCTGCCAACCGGATAGAAGGTCACCGGTATTTTCTTCCCTGCCACATGACGATCTCAAACGCCCCAAATCGCCGACTCAACACAAGGGCTTGTTTCAAATATCTCTCCAGTAGCGCTTTTACCCGAAATGATCCGCCCACTTGTCCGACCACCAATCGTGAATCGGTGCGGACTAGCAAATGTGTCACTCCGACTCCCGCAGAGCCACTTAGACCGCCAATGTAGCCACAGACCGCTTGGTTGTTACTTGTGGAGAATCCAAACGCAAAGAGTATTCAAGAACTATCTCTCCGGACCTTCCAACACTACCCTCGCACTAATGCCCTTGAGGTTGAGGAGTCCGGATGCATAACCCACCCTTGAGTAGAATCCTTCTCGTGGGAGGTTAGTTCGATCATGAAGTCGGCTAAAGACTGGATTTGATACCGTACGAGGGTCAAACCCATTATACTGATAGCTCCACGGCCCAAGACACCATCCTCCCCCGCCAACCGGCCAACACTTGTTTTAAAGGATAATTAGTCTTTACCGACGGGATGTCCAAGGAAATAGTGTCGGAGTTTTCGGCATCACAAGCGCCAACGCCAATTTCTATCTTGATATCCGGTTTTCCTTTCAACACCTTACAAAGTACACCGACGCCTCCTCTTCCTCTCAGATCTTGACCAACAGCCGATCGCTCTCGACACCGCCAGCATGATCAACCGGGAGCCTTCTTTGTCCTGACTAACACCGGAGGTGACGATAGTAATCGCTTATCCCTTGAATGCTTCGCATGCTTCCGTCCATTCAAACAGAGCTCTCTTTAATTGCCAAGAAGAAGTGAATAGATTTGTCACCCGACAAGACAAGAACGAGACAACGCGCCAAAGGCCGGTTAGTTGTTGCATTTCCCGGATCGAGGCTCAAGCCGCATGTCAATGATCGCTGCATTTATCCGGATCGCCTCAATGCCGATTTGTGAGCATGAAACCGAACTTTCCACTGAACTCGAACGACACTTGTCCGGGTTCAAGCGATATTGAACTTTCACGCCGCAAATGTCTCCCCGATGTCAATGACATGATCTCGCCTCTGTCTTGCTTTTGATCACCATGTCGCTCACGTACATTTCAATATTCCTACCGATCCGAGGCAAACACCATATCCATCGGCCTTGTAGGTCGCACTGGCTGCTTCAATCCAAATGGCATAACCGTAATAGAAATTCTTCCTTTCGTCATGAAGGCGGTTTTGACGATCATGGTGTTATTCTTGGATCCGTTAAACCTCAATATGCATCCAAAAACTCAGAGGCGAAACCGGAGGAACTATCAATCACCGATCAATGAGGAAGAGGATAGGATCCTTCTGCATGCTTTATTTAGGCTCGGTGAAGTCTACACACATCCTCCATTTGCCATTCTTCTCTTTACCATAACAACGCTCGACAACGCCCAAGTTGGTATGCACCTCTTTAACGAAATCGCCTTTAACAATTTTTCCCACTTCCTCCGAGACACCACCCTCTTTTCTTCCCATCTTCCGCTTCCTCCGTGACACCGGTTCGATCCCGGTCGATGGATAAATGATGGCACATGATCTCCTGGGTCAATACCCCATATCCGATGGCTTCCAGCAAAGAGATCCGTGTTTTGCCTCAACACCCTGACTATTTCGGCCTCCTTCGCCAATCGAGTTCCGATGGGTAATTTGTAAGGCAACGCCCGATCTGACTTCGACCTTCCCAGGGGTAAGTCCTTCCTCACCCGCTCCGCCTCGATCGATGTCACCATACCGACTTCGTGCTTGGAGAAGCCTCCATCATCCCGACTTTTTCTTGGCTTTCAAACTATCTTTAGCATTTCTGAGCCACGGCAACCACGGACAACCCCGACTCGTCTGTTACCTGGGGCTTCATAGTTAGAAATGTTCGACAATATCGCCTCAAGTGCATTGAACGAAGGTCTCCCAATGATGATGTTGTAGGTGACGACGATTAACCACCGTGATATCTAACCCGACAATTTTGGAATTTTCTTCTCCAAAGGTAGTCAACAATGGAGGTATCCAGACTTGTACCTGCCGGAGAAACCGACAAGTGTCCCGCTAAAGGGAAGCAATTCATTTGGCTCAACCCCATTCCTTTGAAGGCCTCCTAATAAAGGACATCCGCCGAGCTTCCTGATCGATCAAAACACGCTTGACACTTTCAACTCGGATTTGTACTTCAATCACCATGGATCATTCTCATGAGGTGACTCTTAGCATCTTCCACGAAAAAGGTTATCACTCCGAATCGAATTTTGAGGTTCCGCTGCGAAGCACCGAGCTGAGCTACGAGCATACCTTTTCCCGGCCGAACCGGTGGAGCCACCTCCTAGCTGAAAGCCAGAGGTGTATCGATCTTGCTTCCTTTACTTCTTCCATGTGCCTTACCCTTTTTCTTAGACCGGGAATCGGCCGAGTCCCGCTTCTGGACGAACTCGGGTCGGATCTCCCTGATCTTCCTTACGTATGTTTCGAGCGCCTCTCGATTAACTTTCAATCTTCGCAATCAGACAAGCTCTTGGTGCTGCCCTTCGCACGATGGAACTCACACCATGCTTCCGGATCACTTCCTAAGACCAAGGATCGGCCCACCCACCGGCCGGAAGTAGCTTCAGTGATGGATGTCCCGAGGATATCCTCCCTTCCGCGCAGAGGTGTGAACGCCCCTGAGCCGAAAGCCAACCGGCGCGATGGTGGTCACCGACGGTCCCGAGGCCGATCCCGAGCGGCAGTATCTCGGCCTGCCCGCCGTCGCGTCCCGATCCTTTGTCTTTAGAATCCCGCCGCACGCTTCTCCATGTTACTTTCACGTAGCATTCGCCCAGTAATGATCTCGCCCATGCTCTTGCTTTTGGGCCAAAGACTCATTGAACTGTCCGCTTTTAGCCGCACGAACGCTGCCACAAATATCTCCGATTAGGGTGCGAGACCTGATAGTCTCCCTAACCGCCATGAAATCTCGAGTGTCTGCAGGCTGTTTTCACGCTGAAAGGGAGGTGTTCATTTGCGTGTCGACAGTCAAAAACCGAGGAATCTTTCGGCTGAAATCTTGATAGCTACTATGGACACCCGAGGCGCCCCCATATACCAAACAAGCAGTGGTCGATTTCTAAAGGTGTTTCGCCATCGCCTTGCACTTAAGGGAATCTGCCGATCTGCCATTGTGTTGTCGACCGCTATAATATGTCTTGTGGATCTGCCTTGCCATCACGATGCCGCAATGGGGTTTGAAGTTATCAGCACGACATCCTCCCTGCATTGCCCGGGACAAAGGTCAGGCTCCAAAGTTCTCCTTCCGCTTTTTTCTCGCCGCCCAAACCTTCATGAAGAGCTCAACATTGTCTTGTAAAGTTTCGTTATGTCTGCGAGGTCATCAATCATAGCCAAGAATCGGGTTAGATCCGAGGATCCGCTGGTGGTGGGCTTGAGACATTGTCTCAGTGTTGTTAGTATGTCAGGCGGGGCCGGGATTGATTTCACCGAGGCTCACGGTGGGCGCCAATGTTCTTGCGGGAAAACCCGACAAAGATATTGTTTAGGATTTGACTCAAGTGTCAGAACTCAAGCTCCAAGCTAATTGTCTTGCTTATTCGCCCCAGGGAGCCCTATTTATACCCTTCCTCACTTGAAGCTATTTCTTTCCTTCCGAATCGCCTCACCCCATTAATCATGGCTTTAAGGCGAGTTAGTTACAGCTTGTAATCATTCACTAGTAACGTCTCATAAAGACTCAGGAACTCTTCATCTTCATAACGCCTATTCAATTGTTCATATCGAAGTACATGCCACATAATCCCTAAGCCGGCCCTCACGCCTTTCCCGGGACTCATGTCCATAGATCTCCTCCTTAAGGCCGAGACCGATCTCGGCTCCTACAATCTTCCCTCCGCATCCATCTCGGCTGAGGATTTTATGCATGATCAATGAGAATTGGGTTTTCCCCTTAAGCTTCCTAGAGAAAACAACTTATAAAATCAATTTTTCCTCATTCTTTTCCATTCTTACAAACCATAGCTAAATAGAAACTTGGAGGAAAAGAGAGGTTTTGAGAGAAGAAGAAGAAGAAGAAGAAGAGGAGCAAGAGAAGAACAAGTTTGGGTTGTAGGATCATCAAGAATCATCCAAGCTTGTGAGGTAAGGGTTTGATTTCTCCATCTCATATAGTTAGGTTTGATAGTCATATTTAGGATTCGGGGGAAAATTGATAGTTGATTTATAGGGTTTTGCTGGTTGATTGTTGAAATAGTTTATAAAAGTTGTATTAGGAGTATAGATTATGGTGTGTTTCATTAAAGTAGTATTATAGATGAAAGCTATAAAATGAAAAATAGAAAAATTGTAAACTGTTGGAAAATGAAAACTAGAAAACCGAAAACGTAGGGAAGAAGTTAAGTGAATGAATGGTGCATGGGGAGGCGCCCACCTCCATGTGTGGGCAACCGCCCTCCTTGAGGCACCCGCTCATTTCATATAGGAGCAAGGACGCATGGCCCTGTAGGTCAGGGGATGAAACGGTAAATGATGTTTTTCATTTTCTATAATTCATTGGCTTCAGAAATTTTCTTCGTATAATTTTGCTTCTCTTTTCATTTCCCAATTCCATATACTACTAGTTAGTATTAATGAAATATAACTAGGGTATAAGTTAGCCATTAAATTTAGAACTGATTATGTTCCATTTTCCAATTTTGGTAATTCGATTACAATGAGCAAGTTGCTCGAATTCAACAAAATTGACGTGCTAGCTTAGTTCGAATGTAGAACGAGTGTGGTGATGTTAGTTTTTAGAAACTACGAAGTTTTACGAGATGATCCGAAATAGGACAATTTATTTATTAAATTGAATCGGATCTGCATTTTTAGTGGATTTAAGGCACGCTTGGACAACTGATTTCGATGTTGATGATTTTGATTAATGTCGGTTATTAAGAATGACTTTCATGACAATTATTGATGTTTTGACTATTTTTCCGCTTTTGGAATTTGGTGAATTAATTGATAATGATGCAAAGTGTGAATAAACATAATTTTGCCACGGTGTATTTATTAATTAATACATTTATATATATGATACGATATATATATATCTTTGTACATGATGATGTGACAATTATATTTATGTTGTTAATAAATGCTTGATTTAGAATGCATGATTTTGATGATGATGAATTATTGTGATGTTTTGTGCATAATGTATGATGCGATGATATATTTATCTTGATGCGGATAAATTGTGGCGATGTGGGATTTATGTCAATTTTGATGAGCGATAATGATGTTTTGTTGGTTGTTTTATTGTCGAAATAAGCACATACTGCATCATTAATGATGGGCTTTTATGCCAAGCCACGAGGCTTTTTATGCCGAGTGTCCTAATTATGGACAAAGCGACGGTACCACATGCATAATAATGTGTCTCATGGAGTCGTATATGTTTATGTTTCGAGTTGTTTGGCATTGGGTTTTTAATTGATCGACGATGATTGAATTAAGATAATATATGATGTTTTGTTTGGTGATGATCCTTATGATGAACATGAAATGAATATGATTTGATAATTTCATGATAACTATGCGATGAATATAAATGATGAGTTTTGCATTGATTTAACTTGATGAAATGCTTAATGCAAATATGATGTGATGATGTTTGTGACGATGGGCTTTAAAAGCTAATGGCGAGCTTTAGCCAATGTGATGATTTTATTTATGTTGATTATGTTATTAGCATTGTTTGATGTTGTTGTTTGATGTTGTTGTTTATGATTGGTGATGAAATTTTATGTGTTGTTGTGATAAATTATGCGATGAGGTTATGGCGATAAAGTGTAGATTATACATTAGAATGACGATAAGAGAAGTGAGTTTTGGATATGTGTTGGAATTGCACTATTAATCTATACCCTTTATAATTCAAACTATATATATTTATCATGCCTTTAATTATATGTTTTGGAGTATCTCACCCTTTACTTGTTTCATTGTTACCTTTATATTGTTACGTGCAAAAGTTATGAAGATTTTAGATTATAGCTGCTCTTAGTCCAGTCGGTGTCGCCTCCCGACACGTAGCACCTCGGGGAATATTTATGTTGTCTTGTTGTTTGTTCTTGTGTTGTTTTTCCTTTTTGTAAATAAGAATCATACTCTTTGAAAATATGATTTGTTAAGGAAGTTAATTAAGAAGATGTTTTGATTTTTATGAATCAATCGGATGATTTCGACGATGTTATGTATCCCAGATTTATACTTTAAAGCAAACTATTTAAAAGTGATTTGGTTTTGAAGGTGTGATGCCTCAATATTGAATTTATGAAATTTTAATTTACTCCGATTTTGCATATAAAACCTTGGGTATGGTCATGTTACATTAGGGTATGAAAGCAGCTCGGGTCCGCCGGCAAAGTTATTAATATGTTTAACTATTGTATGCGACATGTGTGTGAAACAATCGTCGATACTTGCTTGTTTCTATTTGTTTGTCTCGCAGTTGAGTTTGAAACAAGTGGGGGAGAAGTTTTATTTCTTGGTGGCGCTTGTGCCTTAGAGTTGGAGCCTCAAGCAGTGTTACGTTTTGGTAACTTGAAGTGTAATTTAGAAGACACTGTTGTAGCTTGGTAAAGATGGTTTATGTCACCATCATGATTTTCGACTGTCTATTGACAAATTGAGGAACTGATCACCCTTAATCTCTTGTTGATAGTAGTCGGGATTTGTGTTGGTCAGATAAACTTATCTTGCCAGCTTAATAGTGTATGAAGCTGATGTGTTTGCACAAGGTGGTGCATGGTTACTTGAGTTGTGGGAAATTTTGGATTTTTGTTGAGAAACAAGATTTTGGCAAGCGAGCTTCTTGTTGTGATTCTTCCGAAGATTATTGTGAAGATGTGAGTGAATTACTGCCGTAGTGCGAAGTGAAGTTTTGATGGATTTAGTTTCTGGAACTAGTTGTGATTCGAAGTATCCTTAAGGGATGTTTGCTTCTGAATTAGAGTTGGAGATTCAACTTGAGGATTGGTTTGAGTAGATTTTGTTTATTTGAGCGGGTCACCGTGGAGTGCTACTGTTATATTGTTCGAGAAGAGCAAAGGTTGCCCGAGTTGGTGTGTCGTTTTCAGACAAATAGACGAAGTGGATGTTGAGGACAAGTATCTACTTCCAAGGAATGATGTTAGATAAATCAGTCATTTGGAGCTTTTGTGTTTAGTGAGATTGATGTGAAGTCCTGTCTATGGGTTAGTGTGAGAGTCAAGATGTTTAGACAATGCTTTTCAAGATAGTGTATGGTCTGGCAAGTATTTGTTGATGTCATTAGTGACTAATGCTCGTGTATGATTTTGGAATGTTCGATGGTTTCTCATGAGTAAATGTAAGAGTTATTTCGTGTCTGCGGATATTATTTGGCTCACATCAAGTTAAGGAAATTAAAAGCAAGCATCCGAGAGTGAATCGGTGAGTGAAGTTAGACCGATTGCATGTCGAGTATTCTAAAGATAGAATTTTGAACTGTTGGACGAGAGTGCCTTATAAGCGACTTTACGTGATATTTTGACAGCTCAAGATTTATTTTATATCTTGTAGGAGACCTCAAGAAGTATTTCAGAGCATAGAAGTTCCTTTGTTATGGATGGTTAACTTTGCGAGTTAGATGAAAGATCCTTTTATAAGTTCGTATTGATCGTGGGCACTTTCACTTGAGATGATTGAGTCGCTATTTGGACTTCGCTATGGTAAGCGAATTAATTTGAGCCAGTAAAAGTTTAGCGAATGCTTTGATTTTGGTCTTGTTTAGTATCAAGAACCTTAGTGCGTATTGTGATATTTTATTTTGGACTTAAGATGTATTTTGACATAGGGTTGGAAAAAGTGTATTGCTACCATGGAACGATTTGATTTTCATAAGGAAAAATTGTCTGACGCGTGAGTTAGAATTTAATGCGGTTGTGCTCATTTGAAATGTTAAAAGGTGCAGATGTTAACGACGAGAAGATTGGAATTGTTGAAGATAATTTATGTTTGAGTGTGATCTATAAAGAGACTTCGTCTGGTGCTGAGTTTAGTATGTTGATATCACGGATGACCCAGGAATATTTGATTTGGGATTTGTTATTTTGAAGAATGTTGCATGTTTGTTTTGGGACACTGGTTGAGATTAAGCTCAGAGGGTTATTAAGGATTTGTTCACTACTAACATATGGATTTCGTCGGATACTAATGGTCGCAGTGGATTATTAGATTACGACTAAGATAAGTCTTGACGGTAAAGAATTTGGTGATGGTTTAGTAACAACAGGTACTTTAAGATGATTGATGTTTTATAAAGGAAAGTGTTCTATTTGGGACTGAAGTCGGTGTAATACGGTGGGAGAACTGACTTTGGAATTTGTTTGCTTTTTATCGCAATGTCATGGATAGCAAGAGTCGCCACCGACTTTTCTTTATCCAATTAGGAAAGGTGAAAAGAATGTAAAAAGACCTTCGTTAGATTTTTGAGGAGAAGGTTATGAAAAGGGAAGGTATTAGCACTCATTTCCATCCGTAGTTATCTACGGGCTCTTATTGCTTCTAGCTCATCTTTAAAATTGCTTTCTGTGTATATGTTTGAAAAAATGTTTTTGAAAAGACATTTCGCTTTGACTTCGTAATGATTCACGCTGGAATGTTTACGAAGTGTTTGGAAATGTTTCGTTTTGAAAAGTGTTTGAACTTTGACAAAAGTGTGAGGTGTGAAAAGTGTTTTGTTAGAGCAAGCAACTAAAAGTCTTATTACCTACTCAGAATGGTCGTTTTCGTGTTGTTTTACTTTCCTTTAGAATAGTGCTATCTGTACCATTTGTTGGTAGGTAACCCTATTCGCTGGACATAAAGGGACATTCGAAGGGACATCGGATGGTCATAGAAGGCAACTTGTAGGAGTATCCTAGCACATTTGAAGCGACATCATCACTCGTAGGCAACAATCGAGGGAGAGATCATGTATTCGTAGGCGCATATCATGGTCTATGATCTTTGTATCAAGGGACTATGATGATATGTTTGTAGGCAATGGTGCTAGGATACCTCTACGTTCGAGGGACTTGACCATTTATTCGAAAGGCAACGAGAGAGAATTACCCTAAGGGGTGCATGTGTGAAGAGAGTGTGTTAAATTCAGATATTTTATCTTGGGATTAGAAGTGATCTACGCTTTTTATCTTGCCATACACGCCTAATTACTAGCGCTTTATAGGGTGTAGAAAGTAAATGCGGAAAGTAAATCATGGAAAGTAAAAGGGAAAGGTAAATGTCCCACGCTATTACATGGCTTTGGGGACGCTTACATAATAGAGTAAAGTAAAAAAGGTAAAATGTAAATCACGCTATTACATGATAA
This sequence comes from Vicia sativa, assembly GCA_021764765.1. NCBI lineage: Eukaryota > Viridiplantae > Streptophyta > Magnoliopsida > Fabales > Fabaceae > Vicia > Vicia sativa. The sequence continues at coordinate 169,502,728 of CM038796.1, forward strand.
AAACTTTACGACCTATACATCCTTTCTAGAATTGTAAATGCGGAATAAGAAATAGATAATCGGAGTAATAGGAAAATGTTAGCAAAATGTTTGGGAAATTAGTAGAAAAAGGTTTTTAGGTTAGTAATCCTAATTAGATGATAGTAATTTTTGGGAATTTTCCGGACCGATTTTGATAAGGAAAAGCAATTAAAAGTCAATTTAATGGTTAATTAACAATTAATTAAAATATGCATGCAAAAATATTAATTTTATGTCAAAATTAAATAAACATTTTTCTCGATTAAAATGCAAAAAGAAAATATTTTTGGTGATTTTTAATGCATGAGAAAATTGTTTGAAAAGAAAATAAATTAAAGGGAAAAATATGAAAAGAAATAGAAAATTGGTTAGTTAGCAAGTGTTAAAAAAAATAATTGACATTGCCAGGGATCGAACCCACGCCATGCCTCTCACACGCGCGCGCTGCTACCACTAGGCCAACCTGCATTTGGTGTTAGTTAAATGAAACAAAAACAATATAAACGAAATTGATTTCTGAAAACCAAAAACCGCGCCAAGATCTTCATCTTCTTCGTTTAAATTTTTAAACCTATAGCGACGGCCTTGTTCGTCGCTAAAGCCCCTGCAAATTTTCAAAATCACATAGAAGCAATATAAATTCATTGTGAGTACATGGTTCGACTGGGAATTTCGTGCTGAACACGATGGTGGTCTTAGTTTTGTCCAATTTTTCCTAGAATGCAAAGCCCTAAATCGGAGCTATGAACCCTAGCCATGGCAGATTTCGATTCCTGTACTCAAAACACAATTAACCAATGCAGAAAGCTTCGAAACTCCATTCTAAACACAAACAAACAATCAAAACATGTTAAATATGCATGAATAATCAAAATCGATTTTGAAAGTTTTAAACCAAACCGAAACTGTGATTTCGTGATTCTGGGCTTGTTGATGGCTTGTGAGTATCCGGATCGATTCAAGGGACCTCCATGAATGTATTGGAATGCTTAGAATTGGCTGAATTAATCTAAAACTAGGGCTGCAAGTTGCTTGAGAGACACAGATTTTTTGAAGTTGGTAAGGGTTCTTAGAGGTAGAATTTTCGTCCTTGTGTCATGTGAATGCATTGTGTACTTATAGTGGATGGATATAGGTCAAGAATCATGAAGAAATAATGTACCAATCAATGAGAAAATATTTGATTTGGTATAAAACCAAATATTGCCTTTTTGATCAAATTTCAATCAATTCCTTTGCCAATTAATGCAAATTTCGAATTTGCCAGCTTGTGTGGCTTGCTTGGACCTCAAGAATGAGAGAAAAATCTAATTTGCATTTAATTTTGATTTTCTACCTTTTATTTTAATTTAATTGGATTTTAAATGATTAAAATCCAAAATAAATAGAAAATAAAAGATAAAATTCATGGTGTTGGGCTTGGAGGTTCCAATTCAGCTGAGGAACAAGTTTGAACCAAGAAAAGTTAGGCTCATTTGCAAAATTTTGGCTTTTTGTCAAGTATTTTATGCACCTCTTCAAAATGCCCAACTTGTGCAAGGTGTATCTTGCTCAATTTTTAACATTTTGGGTGTTCTTGGACATTTTAGAAAGCTCTAGATGTCCTCTAAACAACTCTTTTGTTTCATCTCAATTGAAGTTTTCATGCTCAATTACTTTACAAAAAGTTGACTTTTGTTGACTTTGAAAAGGACCCGTAATATTTTGATCCATATCTTCCAAATGAAGCATTTCGACCAAGCTTGTGAGACATGAAGTTGTAGAATTGAATTATCTTGAAAATGAGAGGTGGTGGAAAATTTCGATAAAGTATGAGAAAGTTATGCCTGGTCAAAGTTCTTGACTTTTGTCTAAGAAAGCCTAATTTAGAAACTTTGACTTTTGATCAAATCTTGAGTTTTCTTGATGAATCATGATCAACCCTTGATAAAATGATGAATGTTACTTCAAAATATGGATGTTGACCAACAATTATGAAGTTTGACTATATGTTGACCACAGTTGACTTTTTGTCCAATACAACTAATTTTCAACCATCCGAGCAATCAGTCTGAGGAAACTTGACTAAGGCTTGAAACTTGACATGGAGATTCTTTGAAGCATATGATGACGGCATGATGACCACTGGAAGTTTTGGAGGCTCACCCGACTTGAGGATATCCAAACCCTAGTTTGGGTTGATTGTTTAGGAGAGGGTTCACTGGTCAACCCTGTGAAATTCTTGAGTATGAATACGAGAAATGTCTTGAGAAGTAAGAGGAAAATTTTGGGGTATGACACCTGCCTGTTCAATCTTATTGTACTAGAAGAGTTAGATTGGCATGGTTTCCTTTCGTGACCTAGAGGTAGAAGATGATTGAACACTGAGTACACCGAAAATTTGCACCGCCGTTGATTGATGATGCATGGGAATAGGCTTACGATGCCATTTGAGAAGCTGGAGACTTTATTGGGGAATGAGTCGTAGGTTAGACTCAAGGACGTTGTTTGAATTGGAGAATCGCCGAGATGGGCTTAAGATGCCATCCCAGAGATTTATGTCGGGAACGAGCCGTACGCTTAGGCTCTGAGATATTCCCGAAGGTAAGGAGCAACGAAGATGGGATTAAGATGCCATCCGGAGAGAGTCACGTTAGACTTCACGCTCATCTTTGAATGAAGTTATTGGTTTGTATTGGTTTTAACCAAATATGCACTGAAAAGGAGAGAGTCGACAAGTAGTCGGAGATGGGCTTAAGATGCCATCCAGGCAACCGAGTCGTATGCCACTGTAGTCGCTGCTGATAATAAGATAATCGAATAAACCTTCGCCCCGCTACTCAACAATATTTGGCAAATGTGGATAGTTTTCCGCCTTGTTTCGGTGTTAATCTAGTTCGTTGGAAGACAACTTGGGTAGTCGCTCGGATAGGTTTTCCGCCTTGCTTCGAGTATTAATCCCGGACCTTCCATTTGGAGATGATTCGTATGGTCTTTCGGATAGGGTTTCCGCCTTGCTTCTATTAATCCTCGGACTCGCTGTCACGGTCATTCGGATAGGTTTCCGCTTGTTTCTGTATTAATCTTTGACCTTTTATTTAGAAGTAATTTTACCGCCGAAAAACAAAAACTTTGACAGGATATAGTTAGTCTTGTGCAAATTATGATGCATGACAATGTGTAGGAATGATATATGCACATGTTTTGACTTTTATGAATAATGTATGAATGATAGATGTTGTGGTATTTCAAAACATATCCATCTTGAAGAAGATGAAACGCCGTGGAGATTTTAACTTCCGATTGGGAATGGAGTTGTTGAGAACCCTGATTTGGAGGAGAAGGAAATGTCTTCGATTTCTCCGATGCACTATCTGACCATGTTTCGAGCCTTGATGTTAATGCTGCTGGGAGTAAAAGCTGGGAGATACTCCGCTAGGGATCTTGTGCGAGATCTCGTTGGGAGCATCTGAATATTTTCTGGAGTCGAAGTCCGAAGATTCCTTCGAGGTGACGACCCTGAAGTTTTGTTGAAACCTCTGGATGGGGAATAATGGAGATGTAGGTTTCCTCCGATGCACTATCTGACCAAGTTTTGAGTATGGGTATCGTTGTTGTCGGGAATGATGATTGTTGAGATATCATGTTGGGGATGAATACCTCTTGTTAGAGGAGATTTGACAGCCTGGGGGATTGTACTATGCAGGAACGACAGACTTCCGTCATCTCAATTCCTAGAGCCTGTAATATTATTTTCGTATGTCCGTCAGATGTTTGTAACAGATATTTGTTGTCGATGCATACAATCATTCAAAGCAAACATTGGACTTTATGCAAAAATAACAACAACGAAGAAAGAAACTTGTATTAATTTGAAAGGTGGCGATGGCCAAGCTTGTATACAAAGAAAGTAAAAGCTATATGGAAACAATCTCGTCGAAGTTTCAACTATGCTAGTGCTCATATATTCCGACTATCTCATCTCCTTACTGCCAAGAGAAAGTGAGTGAAATGATTTCTCCATTTGAATCTTGAATGGTAGTAGTCCGTAGGTAGGTGATCCGACGAGACATAGTGACGCTTAAATCCCTAACTTTTCCTAGACCGCCCTTTCGGTTTTCACCCACGGATACCCTTTTGCCCAAGCCGCCTTTGCAGTGTTTTCGACTTGCCGGTGTACATGTTTTGTATATATCCTTTTTGCCTCGAACCTCTTGGTTCGCCAGATGCCCTTATTTTTGCCTAGGTCACGACCCAGCGGGTCTCGTTATGCGTAGTATTTTTGACTATGTCCGCTCACGTGGTGTGGAAGTCTTCGCCATCCATGGTGCTAAGTATCATAGTCTACCGTTTTGACTACAAACGGTCCCTTGTATGTGGAGTCCATTTCCAGGATCACCTTATGGAAGGATGATGCGCTGACTACTAGATCACCGACTTGGTAGACTCGGTGCTTGACTTTCTTGTTAAATGCTCTAATCATTCACTTTGATAGATTTGTCCATGGAAGATGGATGCGAGCCGCTCGCCGATCAAGTTGATCCGTCAAGGCGAGTTTGGACCCATCTGCCTCTCCTAGCTCCGCCCGGAGGACCCCGGTTGAGGGTATCAAGCTTGATTGGCAAGACCGCCCATACCGATAACGAGAGAAAAGGGTTGCCCTGTAGATGTTCAGATCGTAGTGCGATAACCATGGAGAGCAAATATCTCGTACAATCCTTGTAAGTCACCGCTATCTTATGTATAATCTTCTTGATATTCTTGTTGGCGGCTTCCCACTGGCCGCTCATCTTAGGCCGATATGGAGAAGAGTTGTGATGCTTGATCTTGAATCGCTGCGAGTTCGCGATCATTTTGTTGTTGAGATTGGAGCCATTATCATGATAATCCTTTTCGAGTGTCGCATCGGCTGGATAAGATTATGCTTGATGAATCGAGCCACAACATTCTTGGTACGCCATGCAACGAGGCCGCTCTACCCACTTGGTGAAATAGTCAATTGCCACAAGGATGAAACGATGTCCATTGGCAGCGGTGGGCTTGATTTTTCCGATCATGTCAATGCCCCACATTGCGAAAGGCCAAGGAGAGCCGTCGAATATCACTGCATCGAGGTACATGCACTTTGTCTCGCATATATCTGCATTTGTGACAAGATCGAGCATAGCGGTAACAATCGCTTCCATGGTGGACCAATAGTAACTTATTCTCTTCTTAGCCATTGTATGTCCACTAGATGGGTACCGAATGTGCCTCGTGTAATTCTTCCATGATACGCTTATGTTTTCCGGTCTACACAAATGAGTAATCAAGTCGTGATTGTGCTTGTATAAGATGTCGTTACGAGAAAGAACTTGGACGCAAATCTTCTCAAGAACTTTATCATTGACAGATTCTGGGATATTCTTGAGTCTCAAGATATCACTGTAGAACCAAGGTTTCTCTTCGTATCAAGCTCATAATGTAAGATGTTGGTTCGTCAAACCTTTCGATGATGATTCGGGGAGCCTCGCTGTCCCATCCGACCTTGAACATAGATGACATAGTAGCTAATGCTGCCCGCAACCGATTCACTGTGGGATGTGATTGAAAGTAATCTCTCAGTAGTGAACCGACTCTAACATGCTCTCGATATGGAATGAGATTGGATGCTTCGTATCCCACTCGCCTTTTATCCTGATCACCAAAGTCGAGTCTCCATACACTTGCGTGAATTTGATTCTTAAGTCAATAGCGACTTTAATACCCATGATCCACGCTCGTATTCCATGTTGTTAGTGCAATCGAAACATAATCTGACGGTGAAAGCGATGTCCGTAGGAGATGTAATGATGGCGCCAATGCCACCAAGTGCGTTTGAGGCTCCATCAAAGACCATGGTCCATCGGGATCCTTGTTCAAGTCCTTCGTCTGGTCTTGGTTCTTCACAATCGAACTAACAAAACATATTCGTCGGAAACTCGAACGCATGCAGATAGTCATCTACGACTGATGAGCCATGATCGGCTACTACACTTCCTTTGATCGCCGAGAAGTATAACGTATGTCATATTCGGTCAAGATCATTTGCCATCTTGCTATTCTTCCGGAGAGAGCTGGTTTCTCGAATATGTATTTTATCGGATCCATCTTGGAGATCAACAAGGTAGTGTGAGTCAACATATACTGTCTTAGTCAGCGAGCAGCCCAAACTAAAGAGTCAAAGTTTTCTCGAGCTGCGGAGTATCTTGTTTCACAGTCGGTAAACTTTTTGCTAAGGTAGTATATTGCATACTCTTTTTGACCATACTCGTCATGTTGCCCCAACACACACCCCATCGAGTTCTCTAATACTATCAAGTACATGATGAGAGGTCTTCCTTCGGCAGGTGGCATCAGGATAGGAGGATTTTGTAGGTACTCCTTGATTTTTTTCGAAAGCGGTCCGCAATCTGTTCCATTCTACTACTTGATCTTTCTTCAGCAATTTGAAGATTGGCTCACAAGTAGCGGTAAGATGTGCAATGAATCTGGCAATGTAGTTTAATCGTCCCAAGAAACCTCTGAATTCCTTCTCGGTGCAGGGATCTGGCATTTCTTGAATAGCTTTAACTTTGGCCGGGTCAACTTCAATACCTTTACCACTGACAGCAAACCCTAGGAGTTTACCGGATCTGACCCCAAAGGTGCACTTGTTGGGATTAAGTCTTAGTTTGTACCTTCGCCTATCAAACAACAGAAATGATCGAGATGTTCTTCTTCAATCTGTGATCGAGCTATCATGTCATCGACGTAGACCTCTATCTCGTGATGAATCATGTCATAAAATAATGCCACCATGGCACGTTGATAAGTGGCGCCAGCGTTCTTCAGTCCGAAAGGCATGACCTTGTAGCAGAATGTGCCCCACCGTGTAATGAAAGTAGTCTTCTCCATGTCTTCAGGAGCCATTTTGATCTGATTGTAGTCGGAGAAACCACCCATGAAGGAGAAAACCTTATGTTGAGCGGTGTTGTCGACCAGAACATCAATATGAGGAAGTGGAAAATCGTCTTTCGGACTCGCTTTGTTCAAATCAGAATCCACGCATTATCTGTAGTTACCATCCTTCTTAGGTACGGGTACCACATTCGCAACCCACTGTGGATAAGAAGTAACAGCTAAGAAATCGGAGTTGAACTGCTTCATAACTTTGGCTTTGATTTTCTCAGACATCTCGGGCCGCATACGACAAACCTTCTACTTTACAGGGAGAAAACCTTCTTTGTTTTAACCGGCAAATGTACCAATGTCTCAGACTGCATGTCTTCATATGACCGAGCAAAACCTCGATATAGTCTCAAGCCTCTGAACCAATCTCTTTGACACTACTTTCAAGACTCGCCTTATCTTGATCTCTTTTCTGCCTCTCGCATCCCTAGATTCACAACCTCAACTGGCTCTTCGTGGCTGTATAACTCGCTCTTCTTGCAGAAAGCCCGACAAGTTCTCCTGCACTTCACAATCTTCCTCACCTTCGTCTTCGCTTGGTAGATCGGATTATCGGTCATATTTAGCAATAGCATAGCTATTATCAACGAGATTCGGAGTGAATCTCAGTATCACGGGTGTGTGTAAGAACACATAGCTTTTGAAGGTGATAAAGTGAAAGAAAGAAACATTTAAATGAAAAAGTCCAATGATTTTATTGAATGAAAATATGCAAATGATGATAATAAACCCTCAAACGAGCCATGATGCCCCGGCAAGGCACTAGGCTTTAGAGTTTATTGTTCAAAACATAAAACGAAAAGCATAACAGAAAACAAAAGCAATTACTCATGTCTAAAGAAGATTGGTATGACGCCTCTCTTCCAATTGCCGAGTCTGTTGTCGGAGTCAAGATCCACTTGCGATGTCGGGTTGTTGTCGTCGCCTCTCTATAGCATGGACTCCATTTTGCCGATGCGAAGGAAGTTGGTCGGCACGCTCGCGCATCATCTCCTCGACCTTTGGTAGCCTAAACCAGTCTTGTCGATTTGAAAGGAAGATCGGGAAGTCGACCCCAAATAGTACTACCCTTCTTCATCGCATACTATAACAACCTTCCCCACTGGGTACTTCAGCTTGATGCATGGTAGAGGTAGCCCCATGTATCCAAGGGCCCAAGTAGGCAAGAGTAAGTCGGACGGATGTCCATGACAAAGAAAATGGAGTCGAAAGTCCGGGAACCGACTTTAATAGGCGTAATGAGCTCTCCAGCAATCGCTCGCTTAGAACCATCAAAAGCTCTCACAATTATGTCGCTAAGGCCAAAACCAATCCTTCAACATCAAGTCGGTCAAAAGCATTCTTCGGTAAGATATTCAGAACCGGTATCGACCAAAACATGAGATGTTGTAACGCCTTGCATTCAATAGAGATGCAAGGCTTTGTTGTGTTTCCTTCCGCAGAGTCAAATCAGCACAGAAGCTTCAAATCGCTGTTGGCAGCCGTGCTAGCAATACAAACTTCAAACTGATCACTAGTAGTGTCTTGCAGTATGTGAGCATTCTTCAGAAACTTCACCAAGGCTTTAGCATGAGCCTCGGAGCACAAGAGCAGAGCCAACATGGAGATCTTGGACGGAATCTGTCCTAATTATTCCACAACGTTGTAGTCACTCTTCTTGATGATCTTTAGGATTTCCTCCATTTCTTGTTTGGAGGTATCTTCAGCAACTTCCTTTGGTACTTCTGTCTGAGCAGGATGAGTCACTGGTTCTTTTCCCCTAGCTTCGGGAACTAGTTTGATAGCTGGAATGCGAGCTGGAGTCGCAGTGTCTTTTGGAGGAGAGATCTCTAGAGAAAATACTCTTCCGGTTTTGGTCACCTTACTTGATCCAGTGATGTTGTCAATGTCAGGAATGGTAGCTTCAATTGTAATATCTTCAATGGTCAAAGGGTCTTGCTTGACGCCGTGATAGTAAACCTCAGCTCCATAGTTCCAAGGTATAGCGTTGTCAGAGGAGTATGGAACTGGTCTGGGAGAAGTAATGATGAGAGGTGCCACTCTAGGCACAGGATCAGCAGAGGAAATCCTTAACATCGTCTCCCCATCCGGTCGCCTTAACATCTTCAATAGGAATCTTGTAGCTTTCGGGAACAATATACTTCACCATGTAATCGAAGTTTCCACTTGGCTTCCCCAAGGTATCCCAGACTTCTGGTACGGCTTCGCTCACATCTTCGATCTTCAGATTCTTAGACATGTCTTCACAAAGATTCTCCACAGGTGAAGGTTTCAGAATAGTATCCATCATGCACTGAATACTCCTTCTCAACCAAGCACATCCGTCAGGTGCTAAAGGGGACCAACGACAATTTTCCGGGCATCCTGGATTGACACCGGCTTGCAGCAAATTCCTTTTAACAATCATCAGAGGAATAGTCAAGTCATCTATATTAAAAACATAAGAGTTCTTGTCAATAGCATTGGAATTTTTTCCATGGTTAGGCATAGGTGCTTTGATCACCGAGTCTCAACAGAGGATCAAACTCAATCTCTTTAGCTTCAATCATGTCTTGAATTTGTTCTTTGAGCCCAACAATCGTGTTATGTCCTGGGCTATTGGAGTGGTAAGCACAATTCGCATCAGGATTGTATCTCGGAGAGGAAGTGTTGATATTTTGAGGAGGATCCCTCAAGGTAATCAGCTTTGCTTTCAACATGTGTTGCAATGCATTGCGACAATGGCATGATCTTCTAACTGCCTTTTGTGTGGCGCGTTGGTTACGCTGGTCCTCGCCTGAGGTTGCTTGATGTAGGATCGAGATCACAACCGCCCCCAGATTGAGAGCTAGTCTCTTGGCTCGGCCTTTCTGAACATACACAGCATTGGCTTCTTTCTTACCACCAAAAAATCTCTTTGCAGCATTTGATGATGACTCTACCTGAATCTTTCCGCTCTTGATTCCAGCTTCGATATGTCTCTCCGTCGATCAACTCGGTGAATCTGGCTGAAGAATTTTCAATCAGATGATTGAAGAATGGGCCTGTCAGGGTTCCCATAAACATATCAACCAACTCCCTATTGGACAAGGGTGGTTGAACTCTGCCTACTGGATCTCTCCATTTCTGAGCGTACTCTTTGAACTTCTCATCACAACCCATAGACATGCTTTGTAGTTGCATGCGAGTGGGTGCCAATTCAGCATTGTACTGGTACTGCTTGTAGAAAGCATCATCTAAGTCATTCCAAGTATGGATATGGGCACTCTCTAGTTGATAATACCACTCCAACTGAGTTCCGGATAAACTCTCTTGGAAGTAATGAATCCAAAGTTTTCTATCATCTGTGTGGGGATGGATCTTTTGAACATAGGACTTCAAATGCAGCTTCGGACAAGAGATGCCATCATACTTGGCAAAAGTAGAAACCTTGAACTTGCGAGGAATCACCACACCAGGAACAAGACTCAGATCATCAAAATTATTGGTGATGTTTTGCATAATGCAAATTTGATGAGCGATGATGATGTTTTTGTTGTGTTGTTTTATTGTCGAGTCACATACATTGCATTGGCGACGATGGGCTTTTATATCAAGCGACGAGGCTTTTATGCCGAGTGTTCCTAATTATGGACAAAGTGACGGATACCACATGCATAACATAGTCGTGTCTCATGGAGTCGGTTATGTTTATGTTTGAGTTGTTTGGCATTGGGTTTTTAATTGATTAACGATGATTGAATTGCGATAATATATGATGTTTTGTTTGGTGATGATCTTTATGATGAACATGAAATGAATATGATTTGATAATTTCATGATAACTATGCGATGAATATAAATGACGAGTTTTGCGATGATTTAACTTGATGAAATGCTTAATGCAAATATGATGTGATGATGTTTGTGACGATGGGCTTTTATGCCGAAAAGCGACGATGAGCTTTAGCCAATTGTGATGATTTTATTTATGTTGCTTATGTTATTAGCATTGTTTGATGTTGTTGTTTATGATTCGTGGTGATGAAAGTTTATGTGTTGTTGTGATGAATTATGCCATGAGGTTATGGCGATAAAGTGTAGATTATACACATGAGAAATGCGATAAGAGTAAGTGAGTTTGGATATGTGTTGAACCGCACTTATTAATCTATACCCTTATAATCGAAACTATATATATTTATCATGCCTTTAATTATATGTTTTCGAGTATCTCACCCTTTACTTGTTTCGGCGTTACCTTTATATTGGTAACGTGCAGGTTATGAAGACGGAGATTATAGTAACTCTTAGTCGAGCCGGTGTCGCTCTGATACGTAGCACTCGGGGGGAATATTTATGTTATCTTGTTGTTTGTTCTTGTGTTGTTTTTCCTTTTGTAAATAAGAATCATACTCTTTGAAAATATGATTTGTTAAGGAAGTTTAATTAAGAAGATGTTTTGATTTTTATGAATCAATTTATGATTTCAGACGATGCTATGTATCCGAGATTTATACTTTAAAGCAAACTGTTTAAAGTGATTTGGTTTTGAAGGTGTGATGCCTCAATATTGAATTTATGAAATTTTAATTTACTCTGATTTTTGCATATAAAACCTTGGGTAATATTGGGGTGTTACAGCAAGCACCAATCCACATTCAACTCATCAGTACAATCATATACCGGTTCCTCCACCCAATACACTAAGTACAATTATCCACAATCCAGAAAAACCATCACTTTTCAAAATAAAACCGATTAATTATTATTTTCTTTATTTCATAAAATAGATTATTTAATTTAAAGAATACTGTCCAAAATGACGATTAAAACGGACTTACGGTTTGAAAGATATGATTTTTCAAAGTTTGATATTTTTCAAAAATGTTACAAGGGTTACTGGTTCCTCCCTGGGAGAACCTAGTTCCCACACTTTCAGTAAAAACGTGCCTCTTGAAAACATACTGGGAACCCGGTTCCTCCCACCAGGGAACCGGTTCCTAAGACTCATAGAAAGTCATTCCCTTGAAAAGTGTACCAGGAACTTGGTTCCTCCTAGGAGGTAATTGGTTCCTGCGTTTTAAAAATAGTTTTCTTTGAAAATTTACACTGGGAACCTGGTTCCTCCCAAGGAGTAACTGGTTCCTCAGACACATAATTTCCTCCTCCCTGGAAATTATACCAGGAACCTGGTTCCTCCCATACAGGAACCGTTCCTGCGACCTCTAGAAAAAAACTCAGATTTTTGACAACATGTTGATTCCAACTCAATTCCAATCTTTCAAGTACGAACCAACACAACAATTATCATCAAAATCACCCAATAAACAACAACATAATGCCAAACAACACAATTCAACCATACCTAATAATCTCATAACATATGATTGGTTCAATTCCATACAATTAGACAACATTAGGGACAATTTCCATAAACCTAGAAAATCCTAAATTGGGATTTCTAATCTACTCAATCTGTCCTATTATTCCCAAAATTCATAAGGCACAATAATTAGGAGAAATCACCCCTTACCTTAGCAATTCTTTGAATTCTTGAACTCTTTGGTTCTTCTTCTTCTGCCTCTTCTCACTTTCACGCACGAACAATTTTTTCCAAATGGTTCTATTCTCTTTTTCCTTATTATTCTATAATGATAATAATAATAAAATAAGGTTAGAGTCTTTTACTCCTCACACCCCCTTCTCTACTCTTTACACCAAAATCAACCTTCTTATTTTATTTAATTAATTCTAATAATCCCAAAAATACCAATAATTAAATTTCTAATTAAATAAATAATTAAAAATTCGAATTATTTAATAATCGAAATATTGGGGTGTTACATTGAAAAGAGAATATTTTACACCATCTATGGCTCCATTTTCTGATGGTAAGAGTGGCCTAGAATGGCTCACCAAATCCTTCCCACCTGTCCAAAGAAGAAGACAAACATAATTATTTGGTGTACTGGAGGCACTTTTTAACTCCTCAATTTCTCACTTATGCGATTATCAACATGAGTCCATGTCTAATGGCTTACCAACCCAACTTGGTAGCTCGACAGTTTGGACTTTACCAACTTGTCCCTAAATCTTTCTATGATTCTCACGAGCTGCTTATCGACGTCCTGAAAGATCGACCTTGGGAAGTTATTAAAGGGGATATCGACAACCTTTACACAGAGCCAAACTTACCTTCACTGCTTTTTAAGCCATCATATTATTGCACTAAGGAATTCGAGACCCGTGGCGTACATATTTTGTTACTTTTATTAATGATCCTTCCAGGAAAATGGTTGAATTGAATGTTGCTCTTGATAATTTTCAGGGCAAGACAACAAAATGTAAGGCCACTAACATCAAGTAGATTCAAGCTTTCTAGAAATACTTTAGGGTGGTGTACTTACCAGATAATCTTCATCGAACCATCTATTATGCGGCCCAAGAGCTAAAGGATAAGGTAACCGAAAGGATTCCACAACTTAAAATTCCTGGTTACGCGAAAGACAAGTATCTTTACGCATTTCACTTTAGAAAAATCAAATTTCCTCCTTTGTCGACTAGCCCGCTAGCCTTGGCTTTTCGTCCACCTATCCTAAATTGGTGGTATAGCTCTTGGTCAAATACTCAAAATGCTTACAAGAAGAAATTCGTCAAGGTGGTTCCGACGAAGCATTGGTTACCCGACTGCCGATATTATCTGCATATTGATCTTAAATATGTGAGAGAGCTTGTTGTAGTACCCAATGGTAACAGCTTCTAGAAAGCTTAATTTTCCTTTTTTTCATTTAGACTCACACACTTATTTGACTTAGCCATTTTTCTTCTAGCTATTCCTCTTCAATAGGTTGTTCCAAAGAAAACTCCTGCCATCACAACCAATCAGGAAGGCCTGTCGACCTCACCTATTGACACCACTGACAAAGAAGGTCCTTCGACCTCAAAGGTATGACTTTAAACCTCTATCAATATGCTTTTCTGATTCAGTATTTCTTACTTGGCCGACATCTTACAGTTCACCCGTATTCACACCCCCTCTGCTAATGAACCGATTTCCTCTTCTTTCAAGAAGACTGATTCTCCTGTAAGTATATTAGAACATTTTTATTATATTCAATACTTTATGGCTTGTAAAATACTAATGTTTCTTATGTGTTCCAGAGTCAGAAACGCTTAGAAAATTCGACTGCTCCCTCAAACAAATCCAAAAAGTCCAATAGGGGCGAGAAACATCGTTCTAAAAGGACTGAGGTAAGCATCTTGTCTAACCAAATAACTACGACCAGCGCCACTGCTTCGACTTATACACATTTTTTTATACTTAGCCATCACTTGATGATCAGTCTCCTCAACACTCTCACAAATCCAAAAGTCATAAAAGGAAGAAGAAACACTCTTCTGAAGATAAAATGGCTAAATACAAAAGAAAGAGAGGGAAACTAAGGCCCAAAATTTGGAAGCAAATGTCGGCTCACACCCTGTTGACATGGGAAAGCCAGACGTCGATGTCAATGAACAGCCTCTGATCTCAAGAAAGAGAGGTAAAATGATCTTGGCTGTAACTCTTGAAGTTAACCTAGATTTAGCGTTGACCGTAGTAATCAATACAACCTTGTCACTCCTCCCATGTTTCTGAATCATATGAAAAACTAGGCCCGATTGGGGATGTCGACGCTGCTTCTGTCAAAAAATATAAAGTTGTTGAACCTATTTCACAGCCAAAGGTACTTGTTAATTTTTCCTTCTTCAATTTATTTATGCTTGTCGAATTCGTTTGACTGATGTATTTTCTACAGTTGAAGCTTGACCCACAGTGGTGTGGCAGACATTTCTCCTCTGCAAAAGTTTCTTCTCCTCACCATCAAGAGAATCTCAACATAGCTGGTGAGTTTGTTGACTGACTATTCGCTACCTTAGTGACACTGATTCGGTCACTAGTCCTGCCAAACAAAAGGGTTATAGTTTTACTAGCTCTGACTCTAGTCTTCGATTCCTCAGGATTCAGAGCGGATAAAAATGCCACCACTTCAAAATTCTCCTCCTCCCGAAGGCACACTTCATCTTTCTCCGAAAAGAAAGCTAAATATACTCTTCCTAAGCTTATGCTTCAAAATCCTATCGAGGAAAATAGAAGCACTCATTCGGTCCTTCGAAGGAAAGAAAGTTATCTCACCACAACCCTCTAAGAAGGTTGACTTCGCTAGTGTCCACCCGAAGAAGATGTTGATGCTTCTACAGTGGAATAACTAACAAGGTTATGCAACTTTGTGAATACTCATACTCTCTCTTCTGATTCCGACCAGTCTCAAACTCACAATGATAATCTAGGGCCTGAGGCTACAAAGATTAAGAAATTGACGGACAAAATCCGAACTTATGCTTTGAGCCATGATTTGCCTCACTTGCTCCATGAAGAATCAAATCTTGGCTCAGATCTTTTAGATTCTCTTACTCAGTTGAAGGGCCTCGAGATTTCTGAGTCATCCAAACTCATGATGGCGGCATTTGAGAAAATTCTTCTTTCTTTGCTTGAAAATGTCAATTGTGTAAAGAAGAATGAACAATTGGTCTAGGAAAAACATGCTTTGGTGAAGGGGAATGTAGATGTGGTGATAAAGGGCAAGAAAGTGATTGAAGGATTAATGACATGGATTAATCAGAAACGACAAGAACTAACTCCCATAAGGAAAAGAGCTGTTGAAATACGTAGTCGAATGGCCCAATTGTCCAAGGAAATGACTACTTTAGGCGAAGAACTGAAACTTTTCACTAAGCGAGAAGAGGAGCTCAACCATGTTATTTCTCCTACTCAAACAGGAGTGCACAAGATGACCATCGATGTTGTGGTCGTCAGTACTGCTACCTCTAAAATCGAAACAAAGATAGTGGCGCTTAAGGCGAGAGCAGAAAGCTTTGAAAATCATGTTGTACGCCTCCATGGTGAACTAAAGTCTTTCCAAAATAAATTCCAACATTTCTGATTAATGTGCTCATTATCTTATGGCCTTTTTTCTAATGTAAAGTTTGAAAAATGGCTTTCTAGACAATTTTAATGTAGTGCTTTTTTTTTGCTTTACATTTAAATCTTTTGCACACATATTATGCATGCCTGAGTTGCTGGTTTCGACATAACTCTCTCTAGCTTTTGTTCAACAAATATTTACTCTGTCGAGATTGTAACTTCTTGAAGAATAGGTTTGTACTTTTTTAAGTACTTACCGTTTACCCTTAAAATTCGTCGGTCTGAGGCTAATTTTTCAAGTTCATAAGCGTTGTTTGAAAAGACTTGAATTACCTTAAAAGGTCATTCCCAATTTGGGGACCATTTTCCTAAGACTCTATCACTTTTGTCCATAGGTAATATCACTTTCCAAACTAGGTCGTCGACATCAAATACCTTATCTTTCACCTTTTTATTATAGGCTCTGCCAACTCTTTCCTTCTGTCTCCTCAATGAATCAAGAGCTAGCATCCTCTCTTCATCTAAGTCGACTAGTTCGTCTGCCATCATTTTCCAATAATCTTCAGATGGTATTTCATGTTGTCTTTGAATTCTTACAGATTGAACATGTATTTCAACAGGTAACACAACATCGTGTCCATAAGCAAGTCAAAATGGAGTAGCTCTTGTTGCTTCTTTGGGAGAAGTTTTACATGCCCATAAAGCTTAATCAAGTGTTTTCCAATTTCTTGGCTTCTTTCCTACATGCTTCTTAATAAAGCTAATTATCACCTTATTGGCCACTTCGACTTGGCCGTTTGCTTGAGCATAGTAGGGAGTGGAAGTTAATAATTTAAACCCAATTTCTTGTGTAAATTCTTGCATTTTCCACCCAGTAAACACTGATCCTTGGTCGGTTGTAATTGTTTCTGGAAGCCCAAACTGACATATGATGTGATTTTGAATAAAACCAATAACAGCTTCTAGGTTGACATTTGTCAAAGCCACAACCTCAATCCATTTTGTAAAATAATCAATGTCGACTGATATGTATCTTTGTTGTTTCGATGAAGCTGGTTTTATTTCTCCAATCACATCTAAAGCCCATCCTCTAAATGGCCAAGGCTTTACAATAGAATGCAGCTCACTTGCAGTTACATGATGTATGCCCCATGCATTTGGAATTCTTGGCATACTTTAGCAAACTCAATGCAATCTTTCAACATTGAGGGCAAATATACACCTGAGTGCATCAAAATCCACTTCATTTTGTGTCCAGCTTGATGTGCACCACATGCTCCACTGTGCACACTCAATAATACTATATATGCCTCACTTTCTCCAAGGCATTTGAGTGATATTCCTAGCAGTTTTCTTAAATAATTGCTCTCTATCAAAACATAATTGAGGGTGCGATATTTAATTTTTGCTCGTCGAACCGTAGGAGAACATAAATAATCAACCAATGGCTCACGCCAATCATTATCTTGTCCATTGTCAATTGTTAAAATATGAAAAAATTTAGCATCTATAGCCCCTAATTTTATAATTGACAAATTTGAAGGAGATAATAAAGTTTCTTGAACTTTCTTTTTACTCAATAGGTTCTTCATTTTGATCTTTCTTGTATCCCGAAGCTTTGTGCTAAATCATTCGCTTCTTGATTTTCTTGTCGAGGTATGTGTCGAAGACTCACTTGTTTGAATTGCTTAAGCAGACTAATGGTAATCATAAAGTACATGATTGGATTCTCTTTAACACATTTATACTCCTTTGAGACTTGTTTAATCACCAATTACGAATCTCCATAATTTCGACGCTCCTTGCCCCCAAATCTAAAGAGTTCAAGTCCAGTTATTAAAGACTCGTATTTTGCTTCATTATTAGTGAAAATGTCATCGATTGTGTACTTGAACTCTGCTGGAATTCCATTGGGAGAAATTATGATTCCTCTTATTCCGTCGCCATTTTTATGGCTAAAACCGTCGAAGTACAACTTCAATGGTACTAAATCGACATAATTTTCGACACCATTTTCATCTTCTTGTGCTAACATACTTCCTATAGTCGTATCTAAGGCTGCAATATACAACCTCATAGGCTTATTTCTAATAGGAGGCGCTAAGATTGGAGGTTTCACTAAATATTATTTGATCTTGTCAAAAGCCTCTTGATGTTCCTTTTGCCAAATGAAATCCTCGTTTTCAGAGTGACAACATTAGGAGTGACAACATTCAAATCTCTAAAGTCAATGCACTCTTAATTTTCCATTTTCTTCATGATGGCACAATATTTGCCAACCATTCGACATACCTTGCAATTTTATAAACTTGCAAGGTGTTTCTCCTTGATCTTCGACATTATTGCTGGAGCAAAACGTCGAGGTGTTTTCTTATCGGCTTCTTTCCGCTTTTATTGGAAATTTCAATCGATCGATCCTCCTCAATCGGCATTTCATTATAGTCCCAAGCAAAACAATCTTTAAATTTTTAATAAAGATATTACCAGATTTCGTGTGTTGGTCGATATTGACGCTGATAAGTTGGTCTTTATCACCCTTTCTCCAAGATCTATTTCTTCTAAAGGGTCTTGTGGTTGCATCTTTCACGAGCCATAAGATCCTTTTAAAGCCAAAGGCTCATCATCATATATGCAGTCAAAATGTCGCTCATTGACGTATTCTTTGATTACTTTATTTTTATTCGGTGCTTTTGGCTTAGTAGCCAAAATTAAATCTTCCTCTAGAATTGATATTTTCTTCCGCTTCCAATGCCGAATTTATTTTCGGAAATATATGAAATCCTTCTTAGAGCTTCAAGCTCAAACATCATTATCATCGATGTGCCACATTGCCATTTTAGCATATGGATCATCTAAGTGTACCGCGATCCCATGTGAAACCATGGGTTTCATGCAACTTCAAGGAAACAAATGCCTCATCTAAATTGGCATATAGTTCCTCCGCAGTGACAAGGAGAAATATTAGAAAACTTTTCAGAATTCCTTTATGATATTATTTACATCGACCATGAAGTACCCTTGATCGCCTCAATATTCTCCACTATAACACCTCTAGATTATTAAACGATGATGCATGGAAGACGACACAACACCTACTCTATGAAGCCATTCTCTACCAAACGAGATTATAACTTGATTTCCTGGATTACCATAAATATGGTTGGCCTTGTCACCCGAGCAATAATATTTACCTATATCACATCCATGGAGTTCCTGGTTCTTCCTTCATAGTCCGACAGGACCACATTGTGAGATCGAACATCGGTGTCGAATTTACCGATTTTCTTCAAAATTGGATGTGGCATTATAATGACGGTAGCGCCACAATCTACCAACACCTTATTGATAGTAATACCTTTGACTTTAGCCCTAATCAATAGAGGCTTGGTGGCTTCTCATAGCCATGCGTGCCTTCGAAGAAGGCATCTTGGTTCTCAATTGAACCATTGTTCATGACAACATAGCAAGTTGGCTTATGTAAATCCATTTCCTCAAGATCGACATCGCAGTAATCTTCCACTGGCGGACAATCATATCAGAGGAGAATCGGCACCATATTAACCAAGATATCGAGACTCTCTCCCGAGTCAAGCAAAATCATCGCTCTTCTAACATTTGGCAACAGGTCGGTTGACAAACTCTTTGATTTGTTCTTTGACAGTAGGGTCGACTTTCACCTCATTATTTATGGTTGCTCACTTTGTTTAGCAACCTTGTCTAGCGACGCTTTGGCTTGTCTTTCAACGCTTCTTGCATTGAAAATGCTCCACCGAGCTCGCTTGGGATTTTTCCCATATAATTTCATATATGTGGCTCTTTTCTCTGATGTGAATTCATGTTGGTAACTTACAACCGACTTTCCCTTTGCATCTCTTACAACATCATCGACATCTAATGCCTCATTTTCCTCTTGAGGCTTAATCCAAGTGCCTCTAGAGCAGCTAGAAGGGACGAAACTCTTGGCTTTGCTTGAGAGTTCCATATGTTTCTCCTAGGATCCCTTGGGTTAGGGAACCTTTGGTTGTGGACTTTGGCTTTCCCTTATTGCGACTTTAGAAAATTCTCATCAGCAACCTTGTCATTCAAAGCACCGCACCTAGCACAAACAAACTGTCGAGCCCTTGTTTTTCAACGTACAAATCTATCAAGTCCTCATTTGGCATGGGGTAGACATCAACTTCAGCTAAGCCGACATCAACATTCTCCCTATACTCTCTCGACCATGTCATTTGGAAATTCAAAATCTCGAGGTTCTGAAGAGCCTTCTCCCTAAGAGGATCCTGTCGATTTTCATCTTTCCGGCAAATAATTTTAAACGACCCTCTTGCGGCATGATTTCTAAACAAGATCCCCGAAAAGAAAAAATTGAGAGGTTGTGTGACCAAGATAATTTAGATATTTACAAAAACCTCTTCGTCATTGTTCTAATGGTGGCATTTTAGCATTATGAGGTACTAAAATTTAACCATCTTTAAATAACAAATCAAAAATTTCTTCACATTTAGAAACATCAAATGTATAAGTTTTTGAAATTTAGAATTGTTTTTGACAGTAGTATTTTTCCTTTAGAAGGAAACAAAGATTTACATTCATACGCAAACCCTGGTCATTTCATCCACATCGACATTTTCCTCATCGACGAGATATAATCGCCTCATATGGGATATGTATCATCATAATCTATATAGGCTACTTTTCTTTCTTAGCCTTAGCCTTAGTATGCATAACCTTTTCTAGCCATAGACGCTTTAAGGTCAAACCCTATCACTAGTTGTGACATACTCTTAACAAAATTTGGGTCAATTTTCTTTCTAGTAGAATAATATAATCCTCCAGCCATTTGAACAAGTTCATGTTCGGCACTTGGGTAAAACATACTTTAATGACCTAAATCGATTTAGATAATTATCTATGGTCTCAACAAACTCCTCTTAATATTTGATAACTCGACCAAACTAATTTTCGAATGTCCTTCATAAAATTGTTCATGAAATAATATTTCCAACTTAGTCCATGAATCAATTGAATTAGAATGTGGTAAACCACGTGAAAGATGCCTTTGTCAAAGATGAAGGAAAATGTTTCACCCTTAGGTTTTCATTATTCGTTATATTCACAGTAATCGTTAAGTATCTAACAATATGCTCGAGTGTCGTTCCGATTCATCCCAAAACTTACTATATTTAGGAATTTTCCACCCTCTAGGGTTTACCATAAAATATACTCAAAAAGGGACGAATATGTTCCAATGAAGTGTGGTATTCATACCGTTCTAGCAATAATTCTCTTGACAATGGTGGTTAGATTATTTGCCGCCTAGATTTTTCTCACAATTTGATCAAGAATTTGATCGCTCGTTGTCGACAACGAATACCCTAAGGGGTTCGACAACAACATTTCTATAAGGCCCGCAACTTGTCCTTGATGGAAACATCTTCTATTGCCCTCCTGTCTTCTTGACTAGGGGATCTAATCGAACAACAAGTGCTCACCGCTTGGGAGCGCCAAAAATTACACAAGCGTGTTAATTGGGCAATCACCTGCCGATTCGTTTCAGCAGGTTGTCTATTAGTCTCAGTCGACTCTTGCACTTTGGGGTTAAATACATAACCCATTTGGTTACTCAACATACTAACTAACTCATGATTGCTATCATCCATTTGTTGCCTCAACACTAACACTGAAGTATTAGTTATAGGCGACACTATTTATTGCGCAAGTGTTCCCCTATTTCCTCCTCCGCAGATTCTTGTAAAGGGGATTAGTAGTACCAAATCGAGATCGAGGTATCGCTGTTCGAAATGGCATTTGTAGCCACCATAAGCCCTGGACTCACTAGTGTGATACGAGGAATAGGTATTGTTACTAATGCAGTTGACCCTGATACAATTGTGTTGTTTAGTGGGGGAAATGGCACAACTTGAGTAATTACTGAGTCAGATGTACCCAAAGTTCGTGATGGAATTTCTTGCACGTTCGAAGTAGTGTTTGACATCCTAGGTGTACGTCTCTATGGGTGGTTTATTATACTCTTTAGTTACGCTTCCACTTCAAAGTCTCATACACTTATGACATGTAACATTAAAAACTTAGCACTGGTCCCACTGGGTGTGCCAATTTGTTTACTTTGGAAAATGGTAAACAACTGTTGGTCCTCCCAAAGTCCTAAAACTAAGGGTCACTCCAAGATTGACTAGTTGATCTTAAGACATCTGCTAAGATTTTTGAAATTGTACTGATTATGTCGAAATCTTTTCCTAAGGAACGGGTTCCTAAGACTAAGGGAATAAGTACAACGACTTTCCACACAATAGTTCAGATTCAACCGACAGGTAACTCGTGACCGGCAGAGACAAAAACCTAAATAACTTGACAAAATTGAGTATTCACTATGATTTTGACCTAATATGGTGACTCGTGACCGATAGAAGGTCAGTGAATTCGTGTCTGTTCTAAACGAAATAAGGGTCAACTGACTCTTTTGTTAACTCGAAACTTGTAACAAAAAAAAACATTAACATACACGAAGACACAAAGTGATTGTTAAAAAGTAAATGGAATGCAAGTAAAAGTTTCAAAGAAAACGACTGAAATATAAAGGTTTTGCATTGAAATAAAGGTGGTGATTCACGTACATCAATCACTTTCGCAACTCTTTCTTCTTGACGATCGGAATTGGGCAGAGTATTGGTAAGTATTTTGAGTATACAAGTGAACACACAAAATTTATATTGAGATGACTTATTTATAGTATTTACAAAATAACTTCATAAAAGCAATCTACGGTTGATATTTAAAACTTGAAGAAACCGCCTCATGGGATTTTGCCACCTATTTGGCGCTTAAACAACACACGAAGCCTTTGATAACTGCCCACGACTTTGAACTTTGAATCTTCCCGCTCCTGGCTTCTAAGAGTAAATTGCTCCCAACTTCGACGCTTTCTTTAACAAAATCAAAATAATGAAATTTCTCTAAGTCTAGAATCCTCTATAATCGTCTAGGCTCGCTTTGACTACTTCCTTCATATTCAATTTTGGTCGAATCGACCAAATTCTACGCTTTATCTATCCTGTCAACGCATTCTTCTTCTCGACATCCTTGTCTTATCATTTTTCTTGGTCATAAATTTCAATCTTCTGAAGAACCTTTATTTTTAAGGATCGACCCTTAGTTCACAAGAACATCTGCATTTAATATGTACCTTTGAATACCTTATGAAATTTCAAGGTTACAGATAGTCACATGTCACTTGCCTTGACTATGTGTTATCATTGTGGATAATATTGGCCCACTCTGTGTATTCGACATATTCGACAGGCTGATCGTCATACCTATCATAAAGGTTATCGTTTGGGTCACATTCGCTGCGACTGTTGCTTCCCCAATCCAAGGAGGATTATTATTTGGTGGTATCCCACTACAAGAAAAATGACATATACTAACCGCATCTTTTACTAACATTTTTTCAAGTCATTGATATAGGTATAATTAACCGTAGGTATAGGACTTAGTTAGCACGCGGGATTCTTCCCTCCTTCGTTTTAGTTTTTATTTTTCATTTCCGCCAAATCCAAAAATAAATAATTTAAGATAAAATTGTTCTTGCCATTCTATGAAATCCTTCTCTTTAGTTAAGAACTCCACCAAAATATCTTCTCTAATAAAAAAAACCAAACTCTTCTTAAACCCTTCTTCTTCCATCTCAATGGTTAACCCTTACTATTCCATAAAAAACCTACCCATCGACCACTGTTTATCCTTCTTCTTCCATTGTTAACCCTGAAATCTTGGTTTCTCTCTCAAAATAAGAATATAGAGTCAAAAACAAAATCCTCCAAATCTCAATTTCTCTCTTAAGAAACATAACCCTAAAAACTCCACAAACTCTTCCTTCATACCCTTAGTTTTTCGATAATTTTATATTTTTGGTTCCTTTGGATCTAATCTTTGTCTTGTTGTCAATTTCTGTTTCAGCATACTCTATCGAATTATAAGTTCTTCCATAAATTTATGCTCCTGCTTTGTGACTAGCTGCTGACTCAAAAACAGACTTGATTGACAGGGGAAAGTTTTAAGCGACGATAGGGTAAGAGCCATTTCTTTCTTTCTGTGGGATTCTTGCGCTTGTGTAACCAATTTATATTTCCCTGGCTCAGGATATATAAGTCATTTTATGTGCTTTTGAAGGAACTCTAGTTTAAGGACTCCACTCGTGTCAAAGACATAGAGGAAACTAGTGACAAGACATTCTATTGCTTATGGGGTT
Source organism: Vicia sativa (assembly GCA_021764765.1). NCBI lineage: Eukaryota > Viridiplantae > Streptophyta > Magnoliopsida > Fabales > Fabaceae > Vicia > Vicia sativa. Next base: position 169,526,889 of record CM038796.1, read on the forward strand.
TACTCTCTTTTCCAAAGAATTTCGATGTCGATGTCACAGAGTACGTCATCTTTGTTCTACATACTATGTCTTTGTTCTATTTCTTCGGTTTGCATTTGTGTTGGACTGTTGGTCGAGCTTTATCTCTATTATTGCATAGCAACATGATTCATAGTGAATAAATGGATATAAATGATTTTGGTTGTAATATTCCATGCTTCAAATGCTATACTAACACATTTGAGTATAATAGTGTGATCAATAGCAATTTTGCTTAGATTTTAATTGCATTTTTCACATATCTTGTTATTCCTTATGTATGAAACCTAGTGGATCACCAAATACAAATCAATTTTTGAATCATTGAAGGCGAAATAACGGTCATTCATGAAGATGTTTAGCCAAAAGCTAAATGATTCTTGAAGGTGTCCAATGTGGTGAGGTTTTTCCTATGATCTATTGTATTGTGAATTGTTTCAGTATGGTTCAGAAATCATAGTAGTATGGTTATCAACAAGGATAAAACACTTTATGTGTTGAGTAACCTTGCATTGTCAAGTGGAGCTTGATTACAACTTTAAGAGGTTTCTGTTTAACTATGCAACCAATTTTTCCTTCCTATTATACTACTTTGGGTCTGATATCGAGATCTAGGGTCTGATTGTGTTTGTTTATCTCACTTTAATGAATTGTTTTGTTCTCCTTAAAAGAGTTTTTGTTAGGTGATAGTTCATATGATGATTTGGTGCAGTTTCTATGGGTGTGGTCCTGTTTTGTTCACATTTTTGTGGCCACGATGGCCTATTTGTACTATCATGCTTTATAATTTGGTTCTGATCAATGTTTTACTTTTTCTTTCTTTGTATGCAGTTATATGTAAATCTTCAATTTCGAACGAGCAACTGATTATCTTATGTATTATTCAATTTCCTATTTGCAAAAGTATTCTTCTAGTTAGGGTCAATATATTGTGTTGGTCTTTGTAAAGCTTGGGTCTGGTTTATGTTTATAATGTTATATTATCCCATATCTTTCCCTTATATATGAGATCTCAAAGTTGTGATGAAAAAATGTTGGAGACTTAATTGGTTTTTTCTTTAACTCAATGTTTAAAAGATAAACTTTGACTTTGATATTGCTCATTCTCTAAATAATTTCATTTGTTTGTTAATGGCCTTATTCATGGAGGTGCTTTAATTCATGTTGATTCTAATTTGGACATAACTTTGGATGTGACCGAGCATTATTGGTTCCTGATGTCGGCTTGTTTATCTAATCTAACATCGAATCTATTTCTAGTGATGATGATTGGTTTCGTGAAACAAGCCTACATCCCCTTCAGCTACTATGCAATCTTTTCACACTACACCAAAAACGAGTTTTGGCAGCACTACATAGAAAGCGCTTTTAGCAAAAAGTGTTGTTGTAGGTTGCAAAAAATTCTCTTAAAAAAAGCGCTTCAAAAGGGTACCTTAAGAAAGCGCTTTTTAAAAACGCTACTAAAGGTTATCCTTAAAAAGCGCTTTTTAAAAGCGCTGCTAAAGCTGACCTTTAGATAGCGCTTTTAAAAGCGCTGCTATAGGCATATGAAATGAAAGCGCTTTAGGAAAGAAGCGTTAAAGCTTTTAGAAGACGCTTTTTAAAAGCGTAAGAGATAATTTTATTTTGAAATGAATAAACCCTAAACTAACAAAACACGATTTCAATTTTTCATAAAACACGATTTCATCTTTTTCTTCGTCTCGGAAAACCCCCAACCTCCGCCGTTCTTCTTCGTTCATCTTGTAATACTCCTTCGTCTTCGCTTTGCTCACCACAACATACTCCCTCCGTCACCTAACCTTGTCGTTGTTTTCTTCGCCACCCGCCCATTGTTCTTATTGGTACATTCGCTTGTCTTTATCTTCTTTCTTTTCTTTGCTTACTGCTTCATTCCTGGTAGATATACAAGTGAGGTGAAAATTTTCACTATTGGTGATAATGTTTGGAAAAATATTGATAGTTTCCCCTTTGTTCCTCTTGCTTTTGAGTTTCAACGTTATATGAGTAATTGTGATGATGGTTGTGTGTTTATAAATAGCTCTCTTAACTGGTTGTGTTTATAAATTGCTTTGATTTTGATTGTTTCATTGTTGATTGATTTTTGTTATAATTGTTTCATTGTTATGAGTTTGATTATTGTCTTGTTTAGAGAGATAAGTATATAATATATTATACTGGTTTTTGATTAAGTAGGGTTTTGTAATTTTGATTTTGATTTCGCAGCATTCGAACATCAACAAGCGGCTTCCAGCAGTATCTCATCTTCACTGCGCAATTCCATTTATTCGAATCATCCTCACCATCCAACGTTGATGCATTTTGGTAACTTTATTTCTCTTGCTTTTGTAATTGATTTTGTTGCGAGATTTATTGAGGGTTGCTGTTGAATCTTGTTCTATTATGCTAAATTTGTGCTGAAATTTGTGTAATTTTATAATAATGAAGATGTTTGTTTGTTCAATATGAGGTTCTAAGTGTTTTTCTTGTTATGTTGATTAGTATAAAGTATTTTTGAAGTCAATACTATAGGTTTGTTTGTTAATGAATTAACATAGATTTTGGTTGATACAATATTAGAGGTTTCAATTGAGTTAATTGAATGAAATTTGATTATTGATTAATTCTGGCGTTCGTCTGTTTCATATTGGTGAAGTTCTAATGATTGTGAGATAAAGTTCGATGCAGTTAATATGATATGTTAGTTTCGGTTGAAACTTTGATTGAGCATTATGTTGTTAGTTTTGATTCAAACTGATCCGTTATACTCAAGTAGTTATGTGGATAGTTTCAGTTTACATGTTTATAAGTTCATTATTTTTATATTATATTTTTATAAGGTTTTTGTGTATCTTCTTTTCTAGTTGTTTTACCAAATTTGCTTCTTCAATTAATTGTAATGGGGTTTCTTTATGCTAGTTGTTTGAGTGAGGAACTTCACACCTTATCTTTGTTTGAATTTGTCAAAGAAAAGAAGTTGTAATGATTTTATATATGCTTTATGAATATTTTTAGGTGAGCTTTTCTCATGCTTTGATCATATTGACTTAATTACAATGAAAGTTGTCAAGCATAAAAAAGGCAGAGACTAAAATTTATCTTATGGCATCTAAAAGTAGGAATATCATGCACCAAAAATAAATTTATCATATTGACTTGATTTCTAGTTAGTTTCGATGATGGTTTAACATTGATGTCGCACGTACCCGCGCAAGATATAACCGAGAAACTTATGGGGCAGCATGTCCCTTTTGTATGAATTTGAACGAAAAAGTCATTTTATTTTGAGTAATCATTTATATTGTGGCTGCTCGAAACTAGAATGAATCATTGATTGAGTTTAGATTGTATTCCTTGAACAAGAAATTTCAATTGTGATACCAAGGTTTTCCGTTTGTGCTAAACACTTGTCAAGACGAATTGGGAGTGTCAATTTATACTTATGTCAATGCTGTCTGGATTTTGTTTGTTTGATTTGTAGCTCACTTTGAATTTGGTTTATCATGTTATAAACTAGAATGGTTTGTCAACACTTTGCTTGAAAGTGCAGTTTCAAATTGGTGCTATATATGCCCAAATTTTTGAGTTTGTAATGACATTTTGCATTTGTGTTAAGTCCTGAAAACTATGAGCTTATGATTGTGTTAACGTACTAGTCTCAACTTAATTTCACTTGAAATCGTGAAGTTTGATTTCTAGTTAGTTTCGAGTTCTTTTATCCTCACAATTCCATTCTACTTCCGATTTCTATTTTCATCTTAATCCATTAGCTCCATATTGTTTTAATTAATTTGTGTTTGTCTATTAAAATGGATTAGTTTACTAGCTTGGAGATAATTTTGTGATAACTATGGATGTTATCACTCTATCTTATGCCTAGGCTTTTAATGTGAAATACTAAATGCATGATTCGTTCATATTGAAACTTGTCTTGATTATTTGATTTGAATGAGGAGAATTGTTTATTGTTTATCTTGAGAGAGCACTTAGTCGAGAGATTCATGGCCACCGACAGTACAAAAAGCTTGTATCTTTGGGAGTATAGAGATTCCAATTACGGTATGGATTTATAAGAGATTTGTTTTATTATTTATCGGATATCATATAATTTATTACTTTTAACTAAATCATGCATATTATGTTATGTAGTACTTTGATGAATACAAGTGTGCATATTACACGAAACTTCAGTTGGTAGAAATCAAACAGGAAATGTGTCAATATTTTATTGAGCAAAGAATCATATGAGGTACGAATACATTATTGTGTGAAAAGTGTTATGAATACATTATTGTGTGAATACATTATTGACCATGTTATTATGTTCATACCTTGATGGACTGGACCCACCGCTCGTCGGATTTTGACGATTTTAAATTGATTTTATTAATTACGGCTGATTTAGTTCTCGTTAGGGCTGATTTTATTATTGTTAGGGATGACTTTGTAAGGCTGATTTTAATTGTGTTAGAAATATCTGAATTGAATTATAATGGTGTATATATTTTGGATTACAATGGTATATAATGTAATGTTATTATAATTTTTTGTATATAATCGCTTCCTTGTTGAAATAATGGCATTACGATTGTAAATTATAGGTTTATGGGATTACAATTGTAAATTACAGGTTTATAAAATAATGTTGTCAAAAATGCAGGTTTATGAATTATAAAATTTTTAGGTTTATTAAAAACATTAAAAAGCGTTTATGAAAATGTTGCCTTGCCTATCTTTGAAAACACTTTTTAAGAAAAATGCTGCCTAAAGGTATACAAACGCGTACTTTGTGTACTGCCTATATATACCTTAGGCAAGACTTTTCAAAAAACGTCAGTGGCCTAAGACAGTTTTTTCTTGAAAAGCTGCCAAAGATGCTCTGAGAAAACATAAAAGGTATTTTAAAATAAGAAAGCGTTTTTCCAAAAAAAAACGCTGCTAAAGACCTACTTTAGAAAACGTTTTATAAAAAAAACATTTCCTTAAGCCTACTTTAGACAACTCTTTTGCCTAAACAAAAGTGATGTTAAACCTATAGCAGCACCACCTACGACAACGCTTTTAAAGGCCAAAGAAAACGCTTTAGTAGGTATTTTATGCGTAGTGTCAGCACATTCTATAAGGTAAGGTAAAGAACTAACACAATATATATTTTTCTAATATTTAACTTAGATTTCTTATTGGTCTAGTAACTACATTAGTGTATGTGACAAGGTATATGACAACTACCATGATCTTTCGTGAAATTTTGCACAAAACATAAGTACCACCTGTAAGATTGAAATATAAGTCTTGAACTTGGAAGAAACATTTGTTTCTGGGATTTGAGTAATATCTCTAGACTTATGGTGTGTTCATTTTCCATATAATAATATTGATATTCTTCTAAACTCTTTCTCTAATACCATGGTAGTTAATAATAAAAGAGACTTTGTATGATGGAAAATCTTATATTAGTAAATAGTAAATCATTGCTATCGTTATGGTAGGTTGGTCGTATGGTGATGTAGGTCACTTGGATTCATGTGATGGGAATGAAAACCATTGTTGTTGTCATATTAGCGTTAAGTTAGTAAATGTAAAAGCTATGTAATCCACCATTATCAGACTATTGTATCAATCAAGTTTACTTATTGTACTTTGATGAAATACACTAATGTAAGGATTTCCGGGTATTGTATTTTTTGGGGCCTAAAAATAATTTTAGAGGTAATATTATCCATGTTGAATTGTGTTATTATTTATCTTCTTTTTTTGGAATTCTTGCAGGTGAAGATTAAAGATAGTATGAGAGTTTAAATTCTTCCAGGTGAAGATTAAAGCAAGTATGGGAGATTTGAAGATGGAAACTTGAAGTTGAAAGTTATTGGGTATTAAGTAGGCACAATATGTTTTTAAGTTGGAACTTGAATGTTTATTAGTATAATCCTCTAAAATAGTATAGGATTGATATAATTTAGCTTTCGCTAACTTTAGTTTGTAATATAAATATATAAAAATTAGCATTGAAGCATATATAAATGAAATAACAAAATTGAAAAAAATATTTTGTATACCAACTGAAACAGCCGTTGGTATAGAAAATTTGGCGACAATGTTGTCGGTGTATGAAATTATAGTTGATGGAAGCAAACATCGGTTGGTATAGGGTTTTGAGCTTACCGACGGTTTTAGACTTTACCAACGGATTTTGCCGTTGGTAAATGTCAATTTTCTTGTAGTGTCCATTGTTCTAAATTATTTTGTTTTGGAAACGTTTCGTTTATTTTTGGCTATCGTACTACTCATCGATCTCATGCAACAAAGTTTGAGAAGTTTTATGAATGAAGAAAATGATAAGAAAAACAACTAAGCATAATGGTCCCCAGGCGTGCCAATTTAGTTACCGTGGATTTTGTTAAACAACCTAGTCTTTCAAAATGATACTTTGGTTACTTATAAGATCGACTAGATTGATCTTAAGACACATGTCCATAGTTTTCTCAAATTTTCGTATTGACAAGTATTTCGACACCACTAGGAATCTCAAAAATCATGCAACAATGATTAATGAAAATTAAAGGAATGTAACATAACTGCGACTGGAACTTAAAATGTATGAAAATAACGTTAATGTAAATAACTTGATATTGAATAAAAATATGGTGATTCATACGTACATTTCGCTCGATAACTCTTTTCTCAACAAGCTTAGATACTTTGAGTGATTTTGAGTTTTGGTACAAATTGAACACACTAAACCCAAATCCTAAGACCCCTATTTATACTAAATTAAAATAACCTTCAAATGGTCCCCTTTAGGTATCAACGTGTTTCTCATCTGCATGCTTTCAATCTCCCATTCGCTTCCATGTATTCTTAGCCAAAAGATAAGATCGAAAAGTAGTTATCATTGAATTTCAAATCTTTTATCAACTACAATCGAAGCGACAATAAACTTTATGACTTCCCATCGAACCTTACCACCTGATTTGTAGTCACGCATAAACCTTTAATACTTCTTGTAGGCTCATTGTCGAAAAACTACAACTCTTCGACATGTATCATTCATATCGAACATAACATGAGACATGCCCTTTTAATCATTTGTTTATAAAAAAAATGAAGTTCTAGCAAACAATATTCATCTAATAGTTTCTCCAATGAAGAATATTCTATCAAATGTTCAAAATTAAAAGAGATGTGAGAATCACAGAATAAATACTTTATGTTTTTCTAAACTCATAGCAATAAAATTGAAACTTTAAACAAATTTTTTAAATCTAAAAGTAACACTTATACGATTTTCAAAGATAAATCACACTGAGCTGATCTTAAAACATAATAGACTATACAAAATAAATTTATTGTGTGTATATACTTTCCTATTACATTTTTCTCGCACGTGAGAATATAGAATTTTCCCAAAATAGTAAAAACAACAATACTAATTTTTATACAAAGAAGACTTATTTTTTCACTAATATCAAAACAAAACAAAACAAAAAACCACTTTATAGTTATTTATATTTGCAAAACTAAATTACATACATCACTTTCTATTTATAAGCATGTATTTTTCATTCAAATATATATATATATATATATATATATATATATATATATATATATATATATATATATATATATATATATATATATATATATATATATTTAATTGAGTAATTAATATTATTTTCTCAATTATAATTCACAATAGCTATTATAATATATGTATAATATTCACATTTTGTCAAAATAAATTCTTAACTTATTTAAAATTTATAAAAACAAATAAATTAAATAACAACGCGCGTCTTAATCTGGTGTTATTAATTTCTCACAAACTTATTTTTTTCCAAGGTTAAAGAAGTGAGGGTAAATTGGGCTAGAGGCCCATTTCTTCTTTAATATATCACATCACTAATTAAGGCAAGAAACACGTTGTATTTTAGAATCTCTTTATTTTTAATAATACTTTTCTTTTACATATGGGTTACCAACACCTTCTAATGGAAGAGTATACTTTAATTAGGGCAAAGTATTGATTAATCATATTTGCAGACAACACGCTATGTGAACGAAGTAAAGAATGTTGAAATCAAATATATACATGTTAAATGATCAAGAGGGTAGATAATTATATATTAACAATACTTATGAAGAACCCTATATCTTCCACTCATCCCATAAAAATTATACTATCAAGTATGAACACAAAAGTGGGGACCAACTGAAAATTGCAGCTAAAACAGGTAACATAGAACCTCTATGCAGCAATTCAAAATGATCCATTTATTTTGGAAAACATAGATAAAACCAATTTGTAGATACTCCTTTACATATTTCTGCTTCTAGGGTCATCTTGAGTTTGCCACTGAAATTATGAATTTGAAACCTTCATTTGCTATGAAGCTAAATATGCAAAGGATACAGCCCCTTCATCTTGCTATGGATAATAGCCTCATTCATCTTGCTATGGATGACTGCCCCATCCATCTTGCTATGGATAACGGCCAAAGAGAGATGGTGTCTAACTTGGTTGGCATCAGTAAAGATCTTGTTAGAGTTAAAGGAAGAGAAGGCTTGACTCACTTCATTTTGCATGTCAAAAAGGGAGGTTGAACTTTTAACTGAATTCCTCACTGCTTGTCCGGATTCCATTCAAGATGTAACTGTGAGAGGTGAATCTGCATTGCACATTGCTGTTATCAATCAACAGTTTGAGGCCCTTCAAGCACTTGTTGGCTGGCTCGAAAAATATTCTGAGAGGTGCTTATGGAAGAAAAATACTCAACAAAAAGACAAAGCAGGCAACACTGTTTTGCACATTTCAGCCCTTATGACTGATCCAAAGGTAACCTTTGCAAAGATAAAAGTCACATGTGTATTTCATATATTTCTTTTGTTTTCCACCCTATATGGTTTAAAGTTGGTGGTTACTAGAGCTGTCAAAAAGAGATATCTAATACTAAATTGGTTTGCCCGGGTGGTCGGTAATTTTAAGACTGAACTAAGTCATGTTATAATATGATTCAAACTACATCAGTCGAGTCCGACCCTAAACAGTTGTTATACAGTTGCTCACTTAATTTAAATAAATTCTCATTGTATAAAGAAATATCTCTAACAAGTTCTATTGTTCATTTATAACTACTTGTTAGCACAGTTTGTTGAATTTCTGGTAAAGACCGGAATAAGGCGGAACGCAGAAGAACTTCTTCAACGAAACAGCATTAGATTTAGCGAAAACTATGGAGATCAAGAAATTATTAATAAATGCTAATGAAAAACTTGCTTCAGAAGTCAGTAATGCTACGACACTTGTATCAGAACTAAGATCACAGATCACGATTGCTCATAACCCTTTGATTTGGATGCGCAGAATTAGAAGTGATATAACAGAGGAACAACGTAACACTTGGTTGGTAGTTGCGACTCTGATTGCAACTGCAACCTTTGGATCAGCACTGACTCCTCCGAGTGGACTTTTCCAGGCTACTGCTAGTGATGACAACAATGTGAAAATCACTTTTAAAGATTATCTTTATCATCTCCGAGGAAATGCTGGGAAATCGATCTTGGCAAGTTTGGGTTTCCTGGTGTTTTCATTAGCGAATATGCTTTCATTTTATGGATCAATTATGGTAATAGTTATTCTGAACCAAACTGGAACAGTAGGCGGCCTATTGATTGGTCCAATGTTTGGATTTGTTTCTTGCCATCTAATTGCTTTGCATGCGATATCTCCTACAAATGTAACCACCGTTATTCTTTACATCCCTGCATATTTAATTTTATTTATGGCGTTTATTTTTCTTTTTTTTACAGCGTACTTGGAATATAACCGAGTTAAGAAGTTAGGAAAATCACATTTAAAGGCTCTCGACAAGAGTTATATGAGATCATCAACTCAAAACATAGTTTCAATGTCTGATTGGAAATTTCCATTACATTGTTTTAACTTTTCAATTGTATGTGTACTACTATGGCACCCGTGTGTCCCACCCTATGTTTTATATGTGATTGATTATTATAATATATTTAAGTCATCTTTAGTCATCTTTTGTATAACTTACGGGAAATCTTTCTTCATATTTATTTAATGGGATCATGTTAGTCATATTTTGTGATTGATATCATGGTATTCAAAATTGAATACGACATCCAATCGGTGTACTTAAGGATTTATGGTTAGAAAAAGGTTATATTCTAATTGAATCGGGTATAAATAAATAAATATTTTTTGTTTAATAATAATAATACACAAGAATAATTATATATTTAAAAAGGTATAAAAATATTTGTTGATCATTTTATACTTAGCATATAATAGTTTTTTAATTGTTTTTATAACTTTTAATACTTTTTAAAATTCATATTTAATTTCTTCCAAAAAAAATAAAATTTATATTTAATATTTAAAAATTATTAATAACCAAAATAACACAATAATATCTAAAATGTCATTAACCTCCTTTTTTGTGTTCACGAAATATATTCTTTAATAAATTAATGAATATTAATATTTACGCAAAAACATAAGCAAAATTTGAAAACTAAAAGTAACAAGTTAATAAGTTAGATTGACCTAAGGCATTCATTTCAATATAATAATAATAATAATAATAATAATAATAATAATAATAATAATAATAATAATAATAATAATAATAATAATAATAATAATAATAATAATGGAGAATAAACATAATAATAATAATAATAATAATAATAATAATAATAATAATAATAATAATAATAATAATAATAATAATAATAATAATAATAATAATAATAATAATAATAATAATAATAATAATAATGATGGAGAATAAACAACAACATTTCATTGTTATGAATCAATACTGATATTCTAATATCAAATGCTTCCTACTAATTGTACTTTTCTTTTATTAACACATCAATTCTCAATACTTATGTTTAGGTTTGATTTACCGCCAATTCTTCTTTGTATAGCTCTCGTTCTATATATGAGTAATTGTAAAACATTTATCTTAGAAAAATACATATCCTTTTCATTATAGCATCAAAGTCCGGTTGATCTTTGAAAGTCCGAACAGAGAAGACTCATACTTCCTATGAAAGAAAGATGTCGTGCTCTTAACCCAATTCACCATACTCTCTAAGTACTTTAAATAATCTAGAAACACTTATAATTGCAACACTCGAGAGGAGAAACTCATCGAGTATGGGCACATTCGATGAGGATGCTACTGCAAAATGAAGTTAGGTTTCATTGATGGAACAATCACAAAACCAGAAAGAAAATAACATACTATTTCAATTAGGAGAAAGAAGATTTAATGGTGATGGCTTGGATAATAAACTATTGATCAAAAATTACATGGAAGCATATCTCACACAATATCGCCTGGATTTATGGCTTAACCTTGAAGAGTGCTTTTCAAACCAACGCACCATAGATATATCAATTATGGTGAAATCTTTGTCAATGCGAAGGACGATGAATTGAGTGTAATCGAATTTTACACTCACTTTCAAAGATCTTCTTGATCATTTGAGTGAACTCAACCTCCGCCACAATGCACATAAGAGCATCATGGGCATGTCAAAACTTCCATTTTGAATGTGGAATCATTTCATTACTCGACGTGCATTCAACCATGTCTTGAGGGAAGAAGAACATGTGAACGTTGAGTAGGAGAAAGTGAACAAACAAAACAAATCAAGGAGCATCTTTCCACTCATATTTCGAATCAAGCAGAAAAGAGATGAATTTGGATAAAAGTGTGATCATTGTGGAAAGGACCGACACGTCAAAGTAAAGTGTTTTGAGATAATTTGGTATCCTTCAAATTGGAATACTCGTATAACGCAACGATGGAACAACAACTAGTCCATAGTACATTTTGTTGAAAGTAATTCATTGTGTTAGAAAATATTTGATTTGATTTGATTTAGGAGTGTGGAAACAGTTTGTTACACATATATTTGATTTTAGATTTATATAGATTTGATTTAAATCTAAAATAGAATATATTTGATTTAGCTTAGGGACCAAGCTAACCTAAATCTATAAATAGAGGGAGTAACCCCTATTTTTATAATTCAATTCATTTACAGTATTTTGCAGTTGCAAAGTGAATAAGAAAGTTTCCACAGTTTATGGGTAGAGAGAAACTCTATAAAAAATATTTCCTTCTTCTTCTTTATTTCTTTAATTGCTCATTGTTATTGTGTGGTGATATCAATCTTGTACATCAAGATTGGTAGAAATTCATCATAGATTTTGGTGGATTTCTAACATCTAGTATCGAGCTCCTAATCGATTCAGGGAAGAACAATCAAGAATGATTGTGGAAGAAGAATTCATGATGGCACTGAGTTATGGGAATGCGAATTATCCAGCAAGTCTACCAATTTTGAAAGTAAATAACTATGACAATTGCAAGCGATGAAGATTTTATTCCGTTGTCGTGGTCTTTGGGATCTTGTAAAGGATGGAGTAGAAGAGCTTGAAGAAGACGCTTCATAAGAAGAAAAGAAAGAACACAAAATCGGAGAAGAATAGTTATAAAGCTCTTTATAATTCATCAACGCTCGAGTCTAGACAACTTCGAAAAGGTTAGTGATCTGTAATCGCAAAGAAGCCCAGGAGATCCTGAGAAATCTTTTGAGGCTTAAAAGGTGAAAAAGGTGAGGTTACAAACTCAAAAGAGAACATGAATTGCTTAAGATGGAAGACAATGAAAGAATATCGATTTCTTCACTAGAGTTACAAAACTAGTGAATCAAATCAAGACATGTGGAGAGGTATTAACAACCGAGCTATTGTTTCCAAGATTTTGAGATGTTTGGCCCTAAGTTCGACCACATGGTGGTGACTATAGAAGAAGGGAAATATTTGTCGAAATTGACAAAGGAAGAGCTTCAAGGACGCTTGAATCTTATGAACAAAAGATGAATGAAAGAGTCAGGCAAATCAAAGAGTCATGTGGCTGCTAAGCTCAATCAAGAAAAGACAAGAAAGGCAACGGAGAGTGGTCTGACAGAGGTAGAAGGATACAACAATTCGACTAGAGGAAACCAGAGCGAAGGAAACATATCGAGTCGAGAAGACCATTCCAAGGCAAAAAGAGGTGGTGTTGCAAATAGAGGAAGATGTGGTGGTTGAAAGCCCGATAAGAGTCACATTTAATACAATTGTAAGTATGGTCATTATTCGAGTGATTGTCTAGAAGCGAAAGAATCAAGAAAGTGATGCAAAGAGATTGGCATAACATACTTAGTCGTCAAATTGTTGAGTCCATCGCCAAGAGTTAGGAAGATCCAATTGTTGATTTCAAGTCACCATCATCGCCTTCTAAACCGTCTTGTCGATTTGAATAAAAGTTAGGAAGATCCAATTGTTCTTTTATCTATTAACTTACATATCACTCCTTTACATTTCAAACTTTTATTCTTTTCCCATTCCTTTTGCTAATGACAAAGGGAGAAGATATATGTGTATACATGTGTTTCTCTAACAACAATTTGTAGCAAACATACACTTTCAATTTTTCAAGTGGTCTCCAATTCATAAATCATGGGGGAGCTTTGATTTAGGGGGAGTCTCTATATAACTTCAAAAAACTTCAATTGTTGGAGAAAACAAAATGATTCTTATTTTCAAACAAAAGATTGTCATCAAAGGGGAGAATGTGAAGTCAAGATGCAATATCAAGCTTGCCTCCTAGTGTTTTGATGAAGACAATAAATAATGAAGACTTTGATGGCAAAAAGAAATGGCTCAAATTATCATAATCAAGTCTTGAAGAATCAAAAGCAAAATGTCAAAGGTTATGCATTCAATCTTACTATATGCATACAAGTGTTCACAAAATAATCCATGCATCCATAAAAATGCTAAAAAATATTTTACATATCAAATTAAGTTAGAACAATTTTTGAAAAATAAATTTTGAGAAAAAATGCACTGGGAACCGGTTCCTCCATATGGGACCCGGTTACCCAATTCCTGAAAAAACAAGCCCCTGGATTTTTGTATGGGGAACCCGGGTTCTCCCAGCTGGGAACCGATTCTGTAAATTTCAAATTTTTTAATGTTGTTCGCAGAAACCGGGTTCTCCAGATGGGAACCGGTTTCCGAACCAAAAAAAAATATTTTTACATTTGGGCGTATTGTTCATGGTATCTTTACATGGAACCATGACAACTTTTCATATGATTATACACTTTGTAAAGATGTTTTACAACATATAAATATGAAAATTTTCAGAATTAATACACCTTCTTCAATTAACATTTTCTACATTCAAAAACTCTCAAATTTTCAAATACTCTCAAGTGTTCTACATCAAATATTTTGTGAAACTTTCCATACATATTTTTCATTGAAAAATTATTCTAAGTTTCATATTATCATTGTGAACACTTGCATCCATTATTGAGAATTGTTTTTCTTGAAGAAGAAGATCAATCCAAGATTGATATAGTGTACTACAAACTTCAAAATCTCTTGTATAAATTCAAACATACTTATTGTTTTCTTGCTGTCCAGGATTGTTGGAAGTAAGTTGTGCATTGAAGAGGATTGTTATTCTTGCACATAGTGTTGTTAGACCTTAAAGGTTTTAAGAACCTTTGGTCTCCCTATAGGTTAGATAGTAGGCTTCACAATTGGTGTGAATAGGCTGTAATAATTCTAACTATAGTGAAATCTCTTGCATGTTGTGGGGACCGAGTACTCGATCCGTGGGGGAACCAGATATATCCTTGTGTTCTTTACTTTTCAGATTTACCGCTTTCATTTATACCTTAACCGAAAAGAAAGAATCCTCACATACTTCCATCAATCAAACCCAAAATATTGTTTCAAGTATTCATAAAACCGATAAATTTTAAACACCTAATTCACCTCTTAGCGCACTTGATACTTACAATATCCATCAAGACATGGGACAACGTAGTGCCCTTACACTCTATGGAGACGTGCAAGTCTTTGTTTTGTTTCCTCCCAGGGAGTTAGATCAAGATCGAAAAGCCCAAACCATTTTCTACGGTCTAGCAATACAACTTTCGAATTGGTCGCAGTATGTCTCGGTATGTGAGCATTCTCAGATACTTCACCAAGGCTTTAGCATAAGCCTCGAGTACAACAATAGTGCTAGCATGGAAATCTTGGATGGGGTTTGTCCCAACTTCTCCACAACATTGTAGTCGCTCTTCTTAATGATCTTGAATTTCCATCTCTTGATTGGAGGTACATTCAACTTCCTTTGGTATTCCGCCCTGAACAGGTTGAGTCACTTTCTTTCCCGAGCCTCGGGAGTTGGTTCAATAGAAGGAATGCGAATTGGTGTAGCGGTATCCTTTAGAGGAGAGATATCTGGAGAAAATACTCTTCCGCTTCCGGTTACTGCTTGATCCGTGATATTGTCGATATCAAGATTAATGGCTTCAAGTCATGTCTTTGATGGCCAATGGTTCTTGATCCAAGACGCATACCAATCTCCTTTAGATAGGAGTAATTGCCTTTTGTTTTCATGCTTTTCGTCTTTATTTACGCTCGATAATAGAACTTTAAAGCCTAATGCCTTGCCCGGCATCATGGTCGCTCGTTGTAGGGTTATCATTTGTCATTTGCATATTTTCATTCAATAAAATCATTGGACTTTTGCATTTAATTATTTTTTTTCGTTCTTTTCTTTTACTTTACTACCCTTCAAAAGCTATGTGTTCTTACACACACCCATGTGATAACACCAGATTCACTCCGAATCTGATAATAACTTTGCACTTACTACATATGACTTCGATAACCCGATCTACCAAGCCAAAGACGGTACGGAAGATTTTGAAGTGTTAGGAGAACTTGTCATATTTCTACAAGAAGAAGAATAAAGGTACCACAACGAAGAGCCATTCGAGGTTGGAAT
The DNA here is from genome assembly GCA_021764765.1 of Vicia sativa. Lineage (NCBI taxonomy): Eukaryota > Viridiplantae > Streptophyta > Magnoliopsida > Fabales > Fabaceae > Vicia > Vicia sativa. Next base: position 169,542,809 of record CM038796.1, read on the forward strand.
CTAGGTATCGATCGAAGACGAGAAAAGAAATCAAGATAGGAGCAGGTCTTGAGAACAGATCAAGAGAGATTGGTCCGATGCTACGAGACTATATTGAGGTTTCTGCTTGGTCCTACAAAGACATGCCGTGTCTAGACATTGATATGGTGCACCAGCATCGGACAAAAGAAGGTTTTCCCAAAGAAGAAAAGGTTCGCCGTGCGTCATTCCGAGATGTCCGAGAAAATCAAAGTCAAGTCATAAAGCTTCAATGGTTTTTAGCCGCTTCTTATCCACAAGTGTTGCAAATGTGGTACCTACCTAAGAAAGATGGCAAAGTACGGATGTGTGTGGATTACGAGATTTGAACAGAGCAAGTCCGAAGACGATTTCCCACTCATATTGATGTTCTAGACAACACCGCTCAACATAAGGTCTTCTCCTTCATGGATGGTTTCTCCGTTACAATCGATCAAAATGGCTCCTAAAGACATCGAAAAGACTACTTTATACGTGGGGTACACTGCTATAAGGTCATGCCATTCGGTTCAAGAAGCGCCACTTATCAACGTGCCATGTTTCATACCCCATTTTTGACCTAAGATACCACCTTACATATGCATCACCGCATCACTAACAGTTCGAATAGAATAGATCGTGGTGGCTTCTAGAAGTCAAAATCGTGGTTTCTTCAAAATTTCATATATTCAAGATGATCAATTAGGGTTTGAGTTTCCACTCACCTCAAATGGTCTATCTTAATCAATCATCAACATTTGATCTTCGATTCCCAACTTTTTCATGATCTATCATGAATCGACCAATTAGGGTTTTGATCGAGGATAGTGAATCATTGACTTTCCGCTCAATGAATGACCTATTTGTTAGATTGATCTTAACATCTTCAATACAATATCTTGACCTAATTTCTTGATTCAAAACATTTCAAAGTCCATGTTTCTTCATCGACAAATTCGAATCATCGATGAAAATTCATCTACTAAAAGTCAAACTTTGAATTTTGGTCAACTTTTTCAATCATAAAACATTTCAAATGATCCATCATGATCATAAAAATCAAGAAATGTGAAAAGTCAACCAAAAGTCAAGATTTGAAAAATTTCGACACTTAGAAAAATTTTCAAGTGTTAAGAAACATGGTTTTTCCTACTTTCATGGCCATTTTTCACCTAGATCCATTTGGATTAAGAAAAACTCAAAACATGAAAGTTGTAGCCTGCTACAAGATTTCCAAAATGTCCAAGAAATTGCAAAACACTTTGTCTAGCTATACTTTTGATTTTGAAACATAGAGCTCCAAAACCATGGATTTCAAGTTCATGCTTCAAAATTACAAGTCATTTTTGCAACTTCTAGAAGCCTTGTCACCATTTAGAGGAAGATTATAACCGATAAATATCAGTTCTACATGATTGAAGATGAGGATTGAATCAAAGAAAAATTAACCATGGTTAGAAAGTTACTTTTGCATTAAATGCAAAGATTTCTTCTTACCATTTAAGCCAAGTTGCAAGCTCTCTATAACCTTGCCTTGTCATTCAGATTTCTTGGCCTATAAATGAGGTCCTCATTCTCAAACCACACCAAAGGTATCATAATCAAGCTTTCTTTCTTTCTTGAATTCTAAGTTTCAAAGTTCAAAGAGGGAATTTTTGCAATCTTCAAACCTTGAAAATCTGAGAGAATTTAGGCTTCTAACATGTTCTAAACATCAATTAAAAGTTGTTCAAAACATAAACCATCACAAGAACCGCCCAAACTCAAATCATTGTTCAAAAATCTCAAACTTGCAAATGATGCCTTAACATCCAAACTTAATTT
>CM038796.1:169544729-169717229 GCA_021764765.1 Vicia sativa
AGGTGATCGGTGGCATTCAATTCCCACTCTCAGGCTTTGAGCGGTATCTCCAGTACCATCAGCCTAGCTCCTTCCAACAGTCCCAATTTGGGGTTTCATCAAGACGCCAGTAATTCTTGTCTGCTTACCATTGGTTTGTTCTTCTCTTTTTTTGAAATAAAAAGCAGGCAGGAGGCGGGTTGCCATCGATTGGCATCGAAAAGTTTCCTCCAAGCCTATACCTCGATTTTAAAGGCTACAAAAGGCGCTTGCTCAAGGTGAGATCTCGGGTCCAGGTTGCTTACACAATGTTGTTGTAAACAAGACAAAGTTGCTATGGACTTGTGATCCACTCCTATCTCGGTTTGATTCGACGACAAGTGATCACAGGATCCTCTCTTTGAAATTGGACTCCTTGGACCGATTAAGTCAGGGATTTACTTGCCCACATCTCCCGAGGAGTCCCGACTTCCTAAGGTGGGCTTCTCGACTATCTTTTATATTCTATGTATGTTTAACTATTTTCACTTTATTTCCCACAGGATAAGATGGTGATATATCATTGAAGGAACGGAAGCTAATGGCTGAAACCCGTCGCTGAATGAGCAAGGTGGTCCCTCAGGACCAAGTCCAATTTGGCTGGCTGGAAGTGCGGCGTCGAAGAAGAAAAAGAAACGCCCGACGTGATCACCGCTGCGAAAGCAACGCCATTCTGCTTCTCTACAGGCGTCGGTGAGCTGAACTGGCCCAGTCTATCCCAGGCGAAGACCGTTATGAAACGAAACCAACTCGGCGAGGCAGGCCATCTCAATTTCTTGAGGAAGTTGGTGATAGCTCTGGTCGAGCCTCTTACGAGAATCGGATTACAGGCTGCCGACTTCGATGGCCTTAAGTTTTGTATGACCAACTCAGCATACAACGTGAACAAGTTGACCCTCCGGGTTCTGCAACGGATCCCATCGGTGAGCTCGTACCTTATGAGGTGTCTTGTGTTCACTCACCAATCTGTTTGAATCGGTGATCATGTGGAGAAAAGAAAAGCGGGTTGAAGCAGTCAGGATTAGCGACAACGAGCAATTCCTTCTCGGCCAATGATGTATTCAGAACAAACTCGACGGTGGCAACATTACAAGTCTTGAAGAAAAGATTGGAGGCAAGAAGCGGATAAAGACTTTGGAAGATGAGCTAAGAAATGTCCACCAGTTTGAACTACGAAAAATCATGCTCCGAGCTACGAGGAGTTGAAGAACTCCCGGATGGGTATGCTAGATCTTGGGGACATAGCTTTTGAGCGGGCTAGCTCAAGTCGGGTTGTCTTTACCCAGACATAGACATCTCGGAGGTTGACTTCTTCAAGACTATTGTTGATGGGAAGCTGGTGGAGTTGATGAAGATGATAAGCGAGACCACCATTAGTGAAGGAAATGCTAAGGTGGATGCCAACTCCGCTGTGACCCTTGATTTCTTTGTTGTTTAGAACTTTCATAGTTAGTCATCCCTTGTGGTGGATGCATTTTTATTCAATTTTTTGCTATTAATTTCCATTAATTTTTGCCTTTGTTCATTTAAGCGTAATTGTGAACTTTTATGTAGTACTTATGAGCCCCGAGCCATAGGATGTGACGAGCAATCCTAATGGTTTAGAAAATCACATAACAATTGTTCAAACAACATACGTTTCGGAGTAATATCGGTTCTGGGGGCGGAAAAGAGTGTTGATGAATGCGCTGATGCAACTCGATTACATTCATTTTGAAGGTGGGATTAAGGTATTCCTCATGGACGAGCTTAGCGACACGTCGCCATAGGGTTGAGCCTCAAGCGAGGGTTGACCAGGGTATTCCTCATGGGGCAGGCCTTTGTGGCGAGAGGCGATCTTTAGCCAGAGCTCGGTGACCGTCGCCATGGGGTTGAGCCTCAAGCCGGGGTTGACCAGGAGTATTCCTCGTGGGAGCAGGCGCTTCGTGGCGTGAGAGGCGATCTTTGGGCCGAGCTCGGTGAAGCACGTCGCCATAGGGTTCGAGCCTCGGCCGAGGTTGACCAAGGGTATTCCTCGTGGGAGCGAGCCCTACGTGGTGGGGCGATCTTTAGGCCAGAGCTCGTGCGTCGCCATAGGGTTGAGCCTCAAGCGAGGTTGACCAAGGTATCCTCGTGGGAGCGAGCCTTTACGTGACCGAGGCGATCTTTGGGCCGAGCTCGTGATGCGTCGCCATTCTTTGCCCGCAAATCGGATCTTGCAATATAATTTCATTAGATAGATGCCTCATTAAAACCACGGCCTGCCTGAGAAAAGTGCATCAATTATTCTTCCATAGCATTTTAGCGAAATAAAATTTAAGGTTGGCAACATTCAAGTTCTTAGCGATCTGATCGTCTAATGTCTCTAATTTATAGGCTCCGGTTTTGCAATTCTTCCGAGACCACGAGCGGTCCTTCCAGTTGGAATCGACTTACCTTTCTTGGAAGGTGGGTCACCTTCTTGAGTACGGATCTCGACTTTGAACCCTCATTGTTTAACTCGTAAGTTGAAAGCGCTTTGGTCATTCTACCTTTCTTCTTGCTTCCGGATATGTCTTGCATCCCTTATTTCATCGATCGTCAAGCTTCCGCTCAAGGCACGGTTGTTAGCCTCTTCTTCAAAAGCTTTCCAGGCCAAGAGGGTAAAACTACCTCTAGGGGATCATGGCATCGGATCCAAAAACCATCACGAAAGGAGTCTCACAGGTTGTGGAGTGAGCTGTGGTATGGTAGGCCCATAAGACTTCGTTACAAGTCTGCGCCCACAACCTTAGCGAGTCAATTTCTTCTTAATTGCATTTAATATGACCTTGGCCGATTCCGCTTTGCCGGATTACTTTGTGGATGCTCTGGATTAAACACTGTTTTGAATCGAGATCCTTACAAAATTCTACTCTGAGGGTCTTGTGGCAAGCTGTGTTCGTTGTCGAAAACTATAACCGGGGTAGCCACAGAAGCAAATGATGCTTCTCGATTAAAGCATGAGAACCGATCTGTGAGATCAGAGATACAACCTCCGCCTCTACCCATTTAGTAAAATAATCTCTGCCACGATCAAAACTTCAATTGTCCGAACCCTTGGGAGCATTGGTGTCATTGCTTGATAAAAGGCCACGGGACGAGCGGTATCAAAAACTTCGGTGGAGTATGGATAGTGAAAACATCGGCATTTTGTACATCGAGTCACATACTCTTGACAATCCTTTGTTAAAGTAGGCCGGTGGTACCCGACCCTAAGATCCAAACGCTAAGGCTCTACCTCCACCATGATTTCCACAAGCCCCTCATTACCTGCACCTTCATAGCTGGCGACATATCCTTCGAGCAGCAGTAGCGACATGGGTGTTACCGTCCCAACCGGTATAGTTTCACGACTCCATTCACAACCGGGATGAAATTTTCTGATGCGTTTAGCTTTCTCTTCATCCATGAGCAATATGTCTTGTTGTAGAAAGCGGATGATCGGGCTCATCCACCGTCGTTGTCCCCATAAACCATCAAAGTTCTTCCTTCATACTAAACGCGGAAGTATTTCACGGATGACCGATTTGTTTATCCCGGAATCTGAAATTTGCGGCAGGGATAGAAGGTCATTCGGGTATTTTCTTCGGGACCCGTGACGTATCTCGCCTCGAATCGTCGACTCAACACAAGGGCTTGTTTCAAATATCTCTCAGTGGCGTCTTTTACACGAAATGATCCGTCCACTTGTCCAGGCCACTAGCGTGAATCGGTGCGGACTAGCAAATGTGTCTCAGACCTCGAGCCGAGCCTTAGGCCGGCCCATGAGCCGTGTGCAGCTTGTTTGTTGCTTGTGGAGAATCCAAAGCAAAAAGTATTCAAGAACTATCTCTCTGGACCTTCCACCTACTGCCTTGCAGGGTTGAGGAGTCGGCAGATAGAACCCACCCTTGAGTAGAATCCTTTCCGTGAGAGGTTAGTTCGATCATGAAGTCGGCTAAAGGCGGGATTTGATCTTTGATGCGAGGAGGCGATTTCATACTACGATAGCTCCACGGCCCAAGACACCATCCTCCTGCCAATCAAACTTCTTGAACACTTGTTTTAAGGATAATTAGTCTTTACTTGGACCGGGATGTCCAAGAAATAGTGTCGGAGTTTTAAGGCGATCGTCTCCGCAACGCCCTTTTCTCTATCTTGATGCCACGGTTTGCTCCTTTCAACACCTTGCTTACAAGTACAGCGGACGCTCCCTCTTATCCAGTATCTTGGACCAGCATTTGATCGCCCCCTCGGACCTTGCCGTGCGGTATGTTGGGAGCCTTCTTTGGGTCGACTAACAGGGAGGTGACGATAATGTCGCTTTATCCTTGATGCTTCTTAGCATGCTTAGTCCATTCAAGCGAGCTCTCTTTTTAATTGCCAAGAAGAAGTGAATAGATTTGTCACTGCTTGAGACAAAAAGCAGGCGGTTAGTTCTTGTACTTCGGATCGGTCGAGCTTCGCATGTCAATGATCGCTGGCATTTATCTGGATTGGCTCAATCTGCGTTTGAGCATGAAACCGGGAACTTTCCGGCTGAACTCGAGCGTACACTTGTCGGGTTCAAGCGCATATTGAACTTTCTTAATGCATAAATGTCTCACGATGTCAATGACATGATCGCCTCTGTCGGTTTGATCACCATATCGTCTCATTACCTCAATATTCCTACCGATGCGAGGCGAACACCATATCCATCGAGGTCTTTGGTAGGTATGCACGGCGTTCTTCAATCCAAATGGCATAACCACATTAATAGAAATTCTTCCTTTACATCATGAAGGCGGTTTGGGCATGGCCGGGTTCATTGGGATCTGGTTGTACCACGAATATGCATCAAAAAAACTCGGGGCGGAAGCGGAGGAACTATCAATCGGCCGATCAATGTGAGGAAGAGGATAGGGATCGCCGGGCATACTTTATTTAGTCGGTGAAGTCTACACACATCCTCCATTTGCCATTCTTCTTCTTTACCATAACAACGTTCGGCTGACCAAGTTGGGTGTGCACCTCTTTATGAATCGGCCTTTAACAATTTTCCACTTCCTCAGGAAGACACATCCTCTTTCTTCTCCATCTTCCACTTCCTCTGTGACCTTGGTTTGATCCGGGGTCGATGGATAAATGATGGCACATGATCTCGGGTCAATACCGGCATGTCGATGGCTTCGGGCAAAGAGATCCGGTTTGCCTCGACACCGGGACTATTCGGCCTCCTCCTCGCCGTCGATTGAGTTCGAGATGGGTAATTTGTGAAACAGCGGCCCGATCTGGACTTCTTTGACCTCTTCACGGGGTAAGTCCTTCCTCACCCGTTCCGTCTCTTGGATCGATGTCGACCATACCGTTCTTTGGAGAGCCTCGGCGGTCCTGACTTTTCTTGGCTTTCAAACTATCTTTATAGCATTTCGAAGGACCCACGGTAACCACGGACAACCCGACTAAATACATTGCCAAGGGGTACTTCATAGTTAGGAGCGATGTCGACAATCTTGCCTCAAGTGCATTGAGCGAAGGTCTCCCAATGATGATGTTGTAGGTGGCCGACGCATTAACCACGGATATCTAACTGACGACTTTGGAATTTTCTTCCTCTCAAAGGTAGTCGGTAGCGGAGGTATCCGGGACTTGTACACCTCGCGGAGAAGCCGACAAGTGTCCCGCTAAAGGGAAGCAATTCATTGGCTCGAACCCCATTCCTTTGAAGGCCTCGATAAAGGACATCCATGGAGCTTCGGATCGATCAAAACACGCGACACCCCAATCTGGATTTGTACTTCAATCACCATGGGATCATTCTCATGAGGCGGGACTTCCTGCATCTTCCGCGAAAGGTTATCACTCGGATCGAATTTTGAGGTTCGATCTGGCGCTACGGCGAACTACTGAGCATACCTTTCTGGCGGGCGGGTGGAGCCCCTCCTGCGAAGCCCCGGAGATGGTGTTGAGGTGTGCGGTCGATCTTGCTTCCTTTACTTCTTCCATGACCTTACCCTTTTTCTTAGGCCAGGGATCGGAAGCCGAGTCCCGTTTGAGGATAGTCTCGCTTCTTTGATCTCCAGGATCTTCCTTTACGTATGTTGTGACTTTCCTCTCTGAATTAATTTCTCAATCTCTCTCGTAGCTGTATACAAGCTTACGTGGTGTGCTTGCCCAGGGCGATGGAATTCACATGCTTCGGATCACTTCCTAAGGCATGTTGTTGTCCACCCTCTCTGTAAGGTGGGGTGGCGACTTCGGTGATGGATGTCCGGGAGGATCCTCCTTACGGCGTTAAGAGGTGTGAGCGTCTCCTTGGAGCCAGAAAGCCAACGAAGAGCGATGGTGGCGGCGGCGGTCCCGAGGCCCGATCCGGCGGGTGCATCTCGGGGCGGGCTGCGCTCGTCGCGTCCGATCCTTTGTCTTTAGAATCCATGCGTTTCTCCATGTTACTTTCCTCTCCTTTCACGTAGCATTCGGCCGAGTAATGATCGTCCATGCTCTTGGCGGGCTTTGGGCCAAAGACTCATTGAGCTGTCCGCTTTTAGGCGTCTTTGAAATGACTACAAATATCTCTGATTAGGGTGCGAGACCTTGATAGTCTCCTCGTTAAATCACAGCCATGAAATCTCGGAGTGTCTCGGTGAGGCGTTGCTACGTTGAAAAGGAGGTGTTGGCCACCTTGCGGTGTCGATTAGTAGCTATGGATAATCTTTCGGTTGAAATCTTGATAGCTTACTATGGACACAGGGCAGCCCATATACCGGTAGCGGTGATTCTCTAAAGGTCTGACCATCGGCTTGCATAAGGGAATCGGTTGCTCGATAAGTGCCATTGTGTTGTTGACCGCTATAATATGCTCTTGTGGATCATCTTGCCATCATACGATGCGAGCAGGGGTTTGAAGTTATCGAGCACGACATCCTCCCAGTTGCACGGGACAAAGAACATAGCTCCAAAAGTTCTCCTTCCGTTTCTTCTGCGTCGTCAAACTCTTCGGTGAAGAGCTTGAACATTGTCTTGTAAAGTTTCGTTATCTTTGGCGTGGGTCATCAATCATAGCCGACAGCGGGTTAGATCCGGAGGATCCGTTGGTGGTGGTGAGGCTTGAGACATTGTAAATGCGTGCTTGTTAGTATGTTTGTCTGACAGGGATTGATTTCAGGCCCCACGGTGGCGTAATGTTCTTGCGGAAAAACGATTAAAGATATTGTTTAGGGATTTGGAGACTCAAGTGTCGTAACTCAGCTCAAGCTTAATGTCTTGCTTACGGGGAGCCCTATTTATACCCTTCCTACCTTGAAGCTATTTCTTTCCTTCCGTGGCTTCCTCACCCATTAATCATGGCTTTGAAGGCAAGGGTTAGTTATACGACTTGTAATCATTCACTAGTAACGTCTCATAAAGACTCTAGGAACTCTTCATCTTCATAACGTCTATTCAATTGTTCATCTTGAAAGTACATCGGGCACTTCTTCGAACCTAGGCCGTCCTCACGTCTTTTCCGGGACTCATATGGGACATAGATCTCCTCCTTTAAGGCCGAGAGACCGATCTCGGCTCCTACAATCTTCCCTCGGGGCATCCATCTCGGTGAGGATTTTATGCATGATCAATGAGAATTGGGTTTTCCCCCTTAAGCTTCCTAGTAGAAAAACAACTTATAAAATCAATTTTTCCTCATTCTTTCCATTCTTACAAACCATAGCCAAATAGAAACTTGGAGGAAAAGAGAGGGTTTTGAGAAGAAGAAGAAGAAGAAGAAGAGGAGCAAGAGAAGAACAAGTTTAGGTTGTAGGATCATCAAGAATCATCCAAGCTTGTGAGGTAAGGGGTTTGATTTCTCCATCTCATATAGTTAGGTTTGATAGTCATATTTAGGATTTGGGGGAAAATTGATAGTTGATTTATAGGGTTTTGGTTGGTTGATTGTTGAAATAGTTTATAAAAGTTGTATTAGGAGTATAGATTATGGGTGTGTTTCATTGCTAGTATTATAGATGAAAGCTATAAAATGAAAAATAGAAAAATTATGGCTATTGGAAAAATGAAAAACTAGAAAAACCAGAAAACGTAGGGAAGAAGAAGTGAATGGAATGGTGCATGGGGCGCCCACCTCCATGTGTGGAACAAATCCCCTCCTTGAGGCACCATACTCCATTTCATAAGGGAGCAAGGGACGTGCGTCCACAGTGGTGAGGGGATGAAGCAGGAAAATGATGTTTCTATTTTCTATAACTAAGGTTTTACATTTTACTTGAAATTTTCATACTGCATAATTTTACATTTCTTTTCATTTCCCCAATTCCATATACTACTAGTTAGTATTAATGAAATATAACTAGGGTATAAGTTAGCCGATTAAATTTAGAACCCGATTATGTTCCGATTTTCCAATTTTGGTAAATTCGACGACGGAGCAAGTTGCTCCGAATTCAACAAAAATTGACGTGCTAGCTTAGTTCGACGTGTAGAACGTAGTGGTGAGGTTAGTTTTTAGAAACTACGAGTTTTTACGAGATGATCCGAAATAGGACAATTTACGATTAAATTGAATCGGATTCTGTTTTAGTGGATTTAAGGCACGTTTGGACAATCTGATTTCGATGTTGATGATTTTGATTAATGTCGGTTATTAAGAATGACTTTCGCGACAATTATTGATGTTTTGACTATTTTTCCGTTTTTGGAATTTGGTGAATTAATTGATAATGATGCAGTGTGAATAAACATAATTTTTGCCACGGTGTATTTATTAATTAATACTTGCTGATATGCGATGCGATGATATATATATATCTTTGTACATGATGATGTGACAATTATATTTATGTTGTTAATAAATGCTTCTGATTTGTGAATGCATGATTTTTGATGATGATGAATTATTGGTGATGTTTTGCATAATGCAAATATGATGCGATGATATATTTATCTTGATGCGGATAAATTGTGGCGATGTGGGATTTATGTCAATTTTGATGAGCGATAATGATGTTTTTGTTGTGTTGTTTTATTGTCGAGTCACATACATTGCATTGGCGACGATGGGCTTTTATGCCAAGCGACGAGGCTTTTATGCGAGTGTTCCTAATTATGGACAAGCGGCGGTACCACATGCATAACATAGTCTGTCTCATGGAGTCGGTTATATTTATGTTTGAGTTGTTTGGCATTGGGTTTTAATTGATTGGCGATGATTGAATTGCGATAATATATGATGTTTTGTTTGGTGATGATCTTTATGATGAACATGAAATGAATATGATTTGATAATTTCATGATAACTATGCGATGAATATAAATGATGAGTTTTGCGATGATTTAACTTGATGAAATGCTTAATGCAAATATGATGTGATGATGTTTGTGATGGGCTTTTATGCCGGCGATGAGCTTTAGCCAATTGTGATGATTTTATTTATGTTGATTATGTTATTAGCATTGTTTGATGTTGTTGTTTGATGTTGTTGTTTATGATTTCGTGGTGATGAAATTTTATGTTGTTGTGATAAATTATGCCGATGAGGTTATGGCGATAAAGTGTAGATTATACACATTAGAATGACGATAAAGTAAGTGAGTTTTGGATATGTGTTGGAATTGCACTTATTAATCTATACCCTTTATAATTCCGAAACTATATATATTTATCATGCCTTTAATTATATGTTTTGGAGTATCTCACCCTTTACTTGTTTCGCTGTTACCTTTATATTGTTACGTGCAGGTTATGAAGACGGAGATTATAGCTGCTCTTAGTCGAGTCGGTGTCGCTCTGATACGTAGCACTCGGGGGGGAATATTTATGTTGTCTTGTTGTTTGTTCTTGTGTTGTTTTTCCTTTTGTAAATAAGAATCATACTCTTTGAAAATATGATTTGTTAAGGAAGTTTAATTAAGAAGATGTTTTGATTTTTATGAATCAATTGATGATTTCAGACGATGTTATGTATCCGAGATTTATACTTTAAAGCAAACTATTTAAAGTGATTTGGTTTTGAAGGTGTGATGCCTCAATATTGAATTTATGAAATTTTAATTTACTCTGATTTTTGCATATAAAACCTTGGGTAATATTGGGGTGTTACATTAGTGGTATCGAGCGATTGATCATCGGCGGGTTATTAATATGTTTAACCCTATGTATCGACATGTGTGTGAAAACATCGATACTGCTGTTTCTATTTGTTTGTCTGCGAGTTGAGTTTGAAACAAGTGGAGAAAGTTTTATTTCTTGGTGGCGCTTGTGCCTTAGAGTTTAGCCTCAGCGATATTACGTTTGGTAACTTGAAGTGTAATTTAGAACACGTTGTAGCTTGGTAAAGATGGTTTATGTCACCATCATGATTTTTTGTCTATTGACAAATTGAGGCGATCACCTTAATCTCTTGTTGATAGTCGGGATTTGTGTTGGTTGGGATAAACTTATCTTACCCGACTTAATAGTGTATGAAGGCGATGTGTTTGCACAAGGTGGTGCATGGTTACTTGAGTTGTGGGAAATTTTGGATTTTGTTGAGAAACAAGATTTTGGCGAGCTTCTTGTTGTGATTCTTCAAGATTATTGTGAAGATGTGGGTGAATACTTGCCGTAGTGCAGTGAAGTTTTGATGGATTTAGTTTGGAACTAGTTGTGATTAAGTATCCTTAAGGGATGTTTGCTTGAATTAGAGTTGGAATTCAACTTGAGGATTGGTTTGAGTAGATTTTGTTTATTTGAGCGGGTCAAGTAGATTGCTACTTTGTTATATTGTTCGAGAAGAGCAAGGTTGCATGTGTCGTTTTCGGACAAATAGGCGAAGTGGATGTTGAGGACAAGTATCTACTTCAAGGAATGATGTTAGATAATCGGTCATTTGGAGCTTTTGTGTTTAGTGAGATTGATGTGAAGTCGGCTGTCTATGGGTTAGTGTGAGGCTGAAGATGTTTAAACAATGCTTTTCAAGATAGTGTATGGTCTGGCGGTATTTGTTGATGTCATTAGTGTGACTAATCGTCGGTATGATTTTGGAATGTTCGGACGGTGCTCTCATGAGAAATTTGTAAGAGTTATTCGTGTTCATGGATATTATTTGGCTCACATCAAGTTAAGGAAATTGCGGCATCCGAGTGTGTTATCGATGGTGAAGTTAGACCGTGCATGTCGGTATTCTAAAGATAGAATTTTGATGGACGAGAGTGCCTTAAGTAGCGACTTAGGCGGTGATATTTTGAAGATTCATGAAGATTTATTTTATATCTTGTAGGAGACCTCAGTATTTGAACATAGAAGTTCCTTTGTTATGGATGGTTAACTTTGCGAGTTAGATGAAAGATCCTTTTATAAGTTGGTATTGATCGTGGGCACTTTCACTTGAGATGATTGAGTCGCTATTTGGACTTCGCTATGGTAAGCGAATTAATTTGAGCCAGTAAAAGTTTAGCGAATGCTTTGATTTTGGTCTTGTTTAGTACTGAAGAACCTTGTGCGGCGTATTGTGATATTTTATTTTGGACTTAAGATGTATTTTGACATAGGGTTGGAAAAAGTGTATTGCTACCATGGAACGATTTGATTTTCATAAGGAAAAATTGTCTGACGCGTGAGTTAGAATTTAATGCGGTTGTGCTCATTTGAAATGTTAAAAGGTGCAGATGTTAACGACGAGAAGATTGGAATTGTTGAAGATAATTTATGTTTGAGTGTGATCTATAAAGAGACTTCGTCTGGTGCTGAGTTTAGTATGTTGATATCACGGATGACCCAGGAATATTTGATTTGGGATTTGTTATTTTGAAGAATGTTGCATGTTTGTTTTGGGACACTGGTTGAGATTAAGCTCAGAGGGTTATTAAGGATTTGTTCACTACTAACATATGGATTTCGTCGGATACTAATGGTCGCAGTGGATTATTAGATTACGACTAAGATAAGTCTTGACGGTAAAGAATTTGGTGATGGTTTAGTAACAACAGGTACTTTAAGATGATTGATGTTTTATAAAGGAAAGTGTTCTATTTGGGACTGAAGTCGGTGTAATACGGTGGGAGAACTGACTTTGGAATTTGTTTTGCTTTTTATCGCAAATGTTGCGGATAGCAAGAGTCGCCACCGACTTTTCTTTTATCCAATTAAGGAAAGGTGAAAAGAACAGAAAAAGACCTTCGTTAGATTTTGAGTAAGGGAGAAGGTTATGAAAAGGGAAGGTATTAGCACTCATTTCCATCCGTAGTTATCTACGGGCTCTTATTGCTTCTAGCTCATCTTTAAAATTGCTTTCTGTGTATATGTTTGAAAAAAATGTTTTTGAAAAGACATTTCGCTTTGACTTCGTAATGATTCACGCTGGAATGTTTACGAAGTGTTTGGAAATGTTTCGTTTTGAAAAGTGTTTGAACTTTGACAAAAGTGTGAGGTGTGAAAAGTGTTTTGTTAGAGCAAGCAACTAAAAGTCTTATTACCTACTCAGAATGGTCGTTTTCGTGTTGTTTTACTTTCCTTTAGAATAGTGCTATCTGTACCATTTGTTGGTAGGTAACCCTATTCGCTGGACATAAAGGGACATTCGAAGGGACATCGGATGGTCATAGAAGGCAACTTGTAGGAGTATCCTAGCACATTTGAAGCGACGATCATCACTTTTCGTAGGCAACAATCGAGGGACGAGATCATGTATTCGTAGGCGACATTGCGGGTCTATGATCTTTGTATCGAAGGGACTATGATGATATGTTTGTAGGCAATGGTGCTAGGATACCTCTACGTTCGAGGGACTTGACCATTTATTCGAAAGGCAACGAGAGAGAATTACCCTAAGGGGTGCATGTGTGAAGAGAGTGTGTTAAATTCAGATATTTTATCTTGGGATTAGAAGTGATCTACGTTCGTTTTTATCTTGCCATACACGCCTAATTACTAGCAGTTTATAGGGTGTAGAAAGTAAATTGCGGAAAGTAAATTGCGGAAAGTAAAGTGCGGAAAGGTAAATGTCCTACGCTATTACATGGCTTTGGGACAGTTACATAATAGGAGTGCGGAAAGTAAAAAAGCAGAAAATGTAAATCTACGCTATTACATGATAAAAACTTTACGACCTATACATCCTTTCTAGAATTGTAAATGCGGAATAAGAAATAGATAATCGGAGTAATAGGAAAATGTTAGCAAAATGTTTGGGAAATTAGTAGAAAAAAGGTTTTTAGGTTAGTAATCCTAATTAGATGATAGAGTAATTTTTGGGAATTTTCTGGACCGATTTTGATAAGGAAAAGCAATTAAAAGTCAATTTAATGGTTAATTAACAATTAATTAAAATATGCATGCAAAAATATTAATTTTTATGTCAAAAATTAAATAAACATTTTTCTGATTAAAATGCAAAAAGAAAATATTTTTGGTGATTTTTTAATGCATGAGAAAATTGTTTGAAAAGAAAATAAATTAAAGGGAAAAATATGAAAAGAAATAGAAAATTGGTTAGTTAGCAAGTGTTAAAAAAAATAATTGACATTGCCAGGGATCGAACCCACGCCATGCCTCTCACACGCGCGCGCTGCTACCACTAGGCCAACCTGCATTTGGTGTTAGTTAAATGAAACAAAAACAATATAAACGAAATTGATTTCTGAAAACCAAAAACCGCGCCAAGATCTTCATCTTCTTCGTTTAAATTTTTAAACCTATAGCGACGGCCTTGTTCGTCGCTAAAGCCCCTGCAAATTTTCAAAATCACATAGAAGCAATATAAATTCATTGTGAGTACATGGTTCGATTGAATTTCGTCGTGAACACGATGGTGGTCTTAGTTTTGTCCAATTTTTCCTAGAATGCAAAGCCCTAAATCGGAGCTATGAACCCTAGCCATGGCAGATTTCGATTCCTGTACTCAAAACACAATTAACCAATGCAGAAAGCTTCGAAACTCCATTCTAAACACAAACAAACAATCAAAACATGTTAAATATGCATGAATAATCAAAATCGATTTTGAAAGTTTTAAACCAAACCGAAACTGTGATTTCGTGATTCTGGGCTTGTTGATGGCTTGTGAGTATCTGGATCGATTCAAGGGACCTCCATGAATGTATTGGAATGCTTAGAATTGGCTGAATTAATCTAAAACTAGGGCTGCAAGTTGCTTGAGAGACACAGATTTTTTGAAGTTGGTAAGGGTTCTTAGAGGTAGAATTTTCGTCCTTGTGTCATGTGAATGCATTGTGTACTTATAGTGGATGGATATAGGTCAAGAATCATGAAGAAATAATGTACCAATCAATGAGAAAATATTTGATTTGGTATAAAACCAAATATTGCCTTTTTGATCAAATTTCAATCAATTCCTTTGCCAATTAATGCAAATTTCGAATTTGCCAGCTTGTGTGGCTTGCTTGGACCTCAAGAATGAGAGAAAAATCTAATTTGCATTTAATTTTGATTTTCTACCTTTTATTTTAATTTAATTGGATTTTAAATGATTAAAATCCAAAATAAATAGAAAATAAAAGATAAAATTCGTGGCCTTGGGCTTGGAGGTTCCAATTCAGCTGAGGAACAAGTTTGAACCAAGAAAAGTTAGGCTCATTTGCAAAATTTTGGCTTTTGTCAAGTATTTCTCTTTATGCACCTCTTCAAAAATGCCCAACTTGTGCAAGGTGTATCTTGCTCAATTTTTAACATTTTTGGGTGTTCTTGGACATTTTAGAAAGCTCTAGATGTCCTCTAAACAACCTCTTTTGTTTCATCTCAATTGAAGTTTTCATGCTCAATAACACTTCTTTACAAAAAGTTGACTTTTTGTTGACTTTGAAAAGGACCTGTAATATTTTGATCCATATCTTCCAAATGAAGCATTTTCTGACCAAGCTTGTGAGACATGAAGTTGTAGAGAATTGAATTATCTTGAAAATGAGAGGTGGTGGAAAAATTTCTGATAAAGTATGAGAAAGTTATGCCTGGTCAAAGTTCTGTTGACTTTTGTCTAAGAAAGCCTAATTTAGAAACTTTGACTTTTGATCAAATCTTGAGTTTTCTTGATGAATCATGATCAACCCTTGATAAAATGATGAATGTTACTTCAAAATATGGATGTTGACCAACAATTATGAAGTTTGACTATATGTTGACCACAGTTGACTTTTTGTCCAATACAACTAATTTTCAACCATCTGAGCAATTGTCTGAGGAAACTTGACTTGTAAGGCTTGAAACTTGACATGGAGATTCTTTGAAGCATATGATGACGGCATGATGACCACTGGAAGTTTTGGAGGCTCACCCTGACTTGAGGATATCCAAACCCTAGTTTGGGTTGATTGCTTAGGAGAGGGTTTGTCTGGTCAACCCTTGTGAAATTCTTGAGTATGAATATGAGAAATGTCTTGAGAAGTAAGAGGGAAAATTTTGGGGTATGACAGCTGCCCCTGTTCAATCTTATTGTACTAGAAGAGTTAGATTGGCATGGTTTCCTTTCGTGACCTAGAGGTAGAAGATGATTGAACACTCGAGTACACCTGAAAATTTGCACTCGCTGTTGATTGATGATGCATGGGAATAGGCTTACAGATGCCATTTGGAGAAGCTGGAGACTTTATTGGGGAATGAGTCGTAGGTTAGACTCAAGGACGTTGCTTGAATTGGAGAATCGTCGGAGATGGGCTTAAGATGCCATCCGGAGAGATTTATGCTGGGGAACGAGCCGTACGCTAGGCTCTACAGATATTCCTGAAGGTAGAAGGGAGCACGAAGATGGGATTAAGATGCCATCCGGAGAGAGTCATACGTTAGACTTCACGCTCATCTTTGAATGAAGTTATTGGTTTGTATTGGTTTTTAACCAAATATGCAGCATTCTGAAAGTGGAGAGAGGTCGACAAGTAGTCGGAGATGGGCTTAAGATGCCATCCAGGGCAACTGAGTCGTATGCCAGACTCTGTAGTCGCTGTTGATAATAAGAGATAATCAGAATAAACCTTCGTCCTGGCTACTCTGGGGAACAATATTTGGCAAAATGTGGATAGTTTTCCCGTCTTGTTTCGGGTGTTAATCTAGTGCCTGTTGTTGGAAGACAACTTGGGTAGTCGTTCGGATAGGGTTTTCCGTCTTGCTTCGAGTATTAATCCTGGACCTTCCATTTGGAGATGATTCGTATGGTCTTTCGGATAGGGTTTCCCGTCTTGCTTCGGGTATTAATCCTGGACCTGTTGTCACGGTCATTCGGATAGGTTTCCCGTCTTGTTTCGGGTATTAATCTTTGACCTTTTATTTAGAAGTAATTTTTACCTGCTCGGGAAAAACAAAAAAAACTTTGACAGGATATAGTTAGTCTTGTGCAAATTATGATGCATGACAATGTGTATGAATGATATATGCACATGTTTTGACTTTTATGAATAATGTATGAATGATAGATGTTGTGGTATTTCAAAACATATCCATCTTGAAGAAGATGAGAACGCCCTGCTGGAGATTTTAACTTCCGATTGGGAATGGAGTTGTTGAGAACCCTGATTTGGAGGAGAAGGAAATGTCTTCGATTTCTCCGATGCACTATCTGACCATGTTTCGAGCCTTGATGTTAATGCTGCTGGGAGTAAAAGCTGGGAGATACTCCGCTAGGGATCTTGTGCGTAGATCTTGCTGGGGAGCATCTGAATATTTTCTGGAGTCGAAGTCCGAAGATTCCTTCGAGGTGACGACCCTGAAGTTTTGTTGAAACCTCTGGATGGGGAATAATGGAGATGTAGGTTTCCTCCGATGCACTATCTGACCAAGTTTTGAGTATGGGTATCGTTGTTGTCGGGGAATGATGATTGTTGAGAGATATCATGTTGGGGATGAATACCTCTTGTTAGAGGAGATTTGACAGCTCTGTGGGGATTGTACTATGCAGAGGAACGTATTGGTGACTTCCGTCGTCATCTCAATTCCTAGAGCCTGTAATAATTACTTTCGTATGTCCGCTTTTCGTATGCTTGTAAACAGATATTTGTTGTCAGATGCATACAATCATTCAAAGCAAACATTGGACTTTATGCAAAAATAACAACAACGAAGAAAGAAACTTGTATTAATTTGAAAGGTGGCGTATGGCCAAGCAGTTTGTATACAAAGAAAGTAAAAGCTATATGGAAACAATCTCGTCGAGTTTCAACTATGCTAGTGCTCATATATTCCGACTATCTCATCTCCTTACTGTCAGTAGAAAGTGAGTGAAATGATTTTCTCCATTTGAATCTTGAATGCTGGTAGTAGTAGTCTGTAGGTAGGTGATCTGGACGAGACATAGTCGTACGCTTAAATCCCTAACTTTTTCCTAGACCGCCTTTCGTTTTCACTACCGGATACCCTTTTTTGCCCAAGCCGCCTTTGCAGGTTTTCGACTTGCCGGGTGTACATGTTTTGTATATATCCTTAATTTTTGCCTGAACCTCTTTGGTTCGCCAGGATGCCCTTATTTTTGCCTAGGTCAGTCGACCTAGCGGGTCTCGTTTATGCGTAGTATTTTTTGACTATGTCCGCGTTCACAGGGTGTGGGAAGTCTTCGCCATCCATGGTGCTAAGTATCATAGCTCCGCCTGAAAATACTGTTTTGACTACAAACGGTCCCTTGTATGTGGGAGTCCATTTTCCCCTGGGATCACCTTATGGAAGGATGATGCGCTTGACTACTAGATCACCGACTTGGTAGACTCGGTGCTTGACTTTCTTGTTAAATGCTCTAATCATTCACTTTTGATAGATTTGTCCATGGAAGATGGATGCGAGCCGCTTCTCGTCGATCAAGTTGATCTGGTCAAGGCGAGTTTGGACCCATTCGTCTTCTCCTAGCTCTGCGTCCTGGAGGACCCTGGTTGAGGGTATCTGAAGCTTGATTGGCAAGACTGCTTCCATACCGTATACGAGAGAAAAGGGGGTTGCCCCTGTAGATGTTCGTACTGTAGTGCGATAACCATGGAGAGCAAATATCTCGTGCCAATCCTTGTAAGTCACTGTCATCTTATGTATAATCTTCTTGATATTCTTGTTGGCGGCTTCCACTGCGTCGTTCATCTTAGGCCGATATGGAGAAGAGTTGTGATGCTTGATCTTGAACTGCGTGCAGAGTTCGGCGATCATTTTGTTGTTGAGATTGGAGCCGTTATCTATGATAATCCTTTCGGGAGTGTCGTACCGACAGATAAGATTATGCTTGATGAATCGAGCCACAACATTCTTGGTAACAGTTGCGAACGAGGCTGCCTCTACCCACTTGGTGAAATAGTCAATTGCCACAAGGATGAAACGATGTCCATTGGCAGCGGTGGGCTTGATTTTTCCGATCATGTCAATGCCCCACATTGCGAAAGGCCAAGGAGCGGTCAGAACATTCAGCGGTACTGGAGGTACATGCACTTTGTCTGCATATATCTGGCATTTGTGACAAGATCGAGCATAGCGGTAACAATCAGCTTCCATGGTGGACCAATAGTAACCTATTCTCAGAATCTTCTTAGCCATTGTATGTCCACTAGAGTGGGTACCGAATGTGCCTTCGTGTAATTCTTCCATGATACGTTCTTATGTTTTCTGGTCTACACAGCTGAGTAATCACAAGTCGTGATTGTGCTTGTATAAGATGTCGTTGCTGAGAAAGAACTTGGACGCAAATCTTCTCAAGAACTTCTTATCATTGACAGATTCCCCTGTGGGATATTCTTGAGTCTCAAGATACCTCTTCACAAGGTTTCTCTCGTATCAAGCTCATAACAGTATGCTGGTTCGTCAAACCTTTCGATGATGATTTGGGGAGCCTCGCTGTCCCATCTGACCTTGAACATAGATGACATAGTAGCTAATGCGTCTGCCAACTGATTCACTTCTCGTGGGATGTGATTGAAAGTAATCTCTAAAGACTCGAACATGCTCTCGATATGGAATGAGATTTGGATGGTCGCCTTTTATTTCACTAAGTCAATAGCGACTTTAATACCCATGATCCACGCTCAGAGCCATGTTGTTAGTGCAATTGAAACATAATCTGACGGTGAAGGCGTATGTCCTTTGTAGGAGATGTAATGATGGCGCCAATGCCATTTGCGTTGAGGCTCCATCAAAGACCATGGTCCATCGGGATCCTTGTTCAAGTCCTTCGTCTGGTCTTGGTTCTTCACAATCAGTAACTAACAAAACATATTCGTCTGGAAACTCGAACTGCATAGACAGATAGTCATCTACGACTTGATGAGCCAAATGATCGGCTACTACACTTCCTTTGATCGCTTTCTGAGAAGTATACTGTATGTCATATTCGGTCAAGATCATTTGCCATCTTGCTATTCTTCCGGAGAGAGCTGGTTTCTCGAATATGTATTTTATCGGATCCATCTTGGAGATCAACAAGGTAGTGTGAGTCAACATATACTGTCTTAGTCAGCGAGCAGCCCAAACCAAAGAGCTGCAAGTTTTCTCGAGCTGTGAGTATCTTGTTTCACAGTCGGTAAACTTTTTGCTAAGGTAGTATATTGCATACTCTTTTTGACCATACTCGTCATGTTGCCCCAACACACACCCCATCGAGTTCTCTAATACTATCAAGTACATGATGAGAGGTCTTCCTTCGGCAGGTGGCATCAGGATAGGAGGATTTTGTAGGTACTCCTTGATTTTTTCGAAAGCGGTCTGGCAATCGTCGTTCCATTCTACTACTTGATCTTTCTTCAGCAATTTGAAGATTGGCTCACAAGTAGCGGTAAGATGTGCAATGAATCTGGCAATGTAGTTTAATCGTCCCAAGAAACCTCTGAATTCCTTCTCGGTGCAGGGATCTGGCATTTCTTGAATAGCTTTAACTTTGGCCGGGTCAACTTCAATACCTTTACCACTGACAGCAAACCCTAGGAGTTTACCGGATCTGACCCCAAAGGTGCACTTGTTGGGATTAAGTCTTAGTTTGTACTTCTTCAGTCTATCAAACAGTTTCTGCAAATGATCGAGATGTTCTTCTTCAATCTGTGATCGAGCTATCATGTCATCGACGTAGACCTCTATCTCGTGATGAATCATGTCATAAAATAATGCCACCATGGCACGTTGATAAGTGGCGCCAGCGTTCTTCAGTCCGAAAGGCATGACCTTGTAGCAGAATGTGCCCCACTGTGTAATGAAAGTAGTCTTCTCCATGTCTTCAGGAGCCATTTTGATCTGATTGTAGTCGGAGAAACCACCCATGAAGGAGAAAACCTTATGTTGAGCGGTGTTGTCGACCAGAACATCAATATGAGGAAGTGGAAAATCGTCTTTCGGACTCGCTTTGTTCAAATCTCTGTAATCCACGCACATTCGTATGTTACCATCCTTCTTAGGTACGGGTACCACATTCGCAACCCACTGTGGATAAGAAGTAACAGCTAAGAAATCGGAGTTGAACTGCTTCATAACTTTGGCTTTGATTTTCTCAGACATCTCGGGCCGCATACGACAAACCTTCTACTTTACAGGGAGAAAACCTTCTTTTGTCGGTAACCGGTGTACCACAATGTCAATGTCTAGACCTGGCATGTCTTCATATGACCGAGCAAAAACCTCGATATAGTCTCGAAGCCTCTGAACCAATCTCTCTTTGACACTACTTTCAAGACCTGCTCCTATCTTGATCTCTTTTCTGTCTTCGTCAGTACCTAGATTCACAACCTCAACTGGCTCTTCGTGTGGCTGTATAACTCGTTCTTCTTGCTGTAGCAGTCTGACAAGTTCTCCTGGCACTTCACAATCTTCCTCACCTTCGTCTTCGGCTTGGTAGATCGGATTATCGAAGTCATATTTAGCAATAGCATAGCTATTATCAACGAGATTCGGAGTGAATCTGCAGTGTATCACGTGGGTGTGTGTAAGAACACATAGCTTTTGAAGGGGTGATAAAGTGAAAGAAAGAAACATTTAAATGAAAAAGTCCAATGATTTTATTGAATGAAAATATGCAAATGACAGATAATAACCCTCACAAACGAGCCATGATGCCCCGGGCAAGGCACTAGGCTTTAGAGTTTATTGTTCAAAACATAAAACGAAAAGCATAACAGAAAACAAAAGCAATTACTCATGTCTAAAGAAGATTGGTATGACGTCTTCGGTCTTCCAATTGCTGAGTCTGTTGTCGGGAGTTGGGAAGATCCACTTGCTGATGTCGAAGTTGTTGTCGTCGTCTTCTATAGCATGGACTCCATTTTTGCTGATGCGGAAGGGAAGTTGGTCGGCACGTTCGCGGCGTATCATCTTCTGACCTTTGGTGGTGAAGCCTAAACCAGTCTTGTCAGATTTGAAAGGAAGATCGGGAAGCTGACCCCAAATAGTACTACCTCCTTCTTCACTGCATACTATAACAACCTTCCCCTTCACTGGGTACTTCAGCTTCTGATGCATGGTAGAGGTAATAGCGTCTGCCCCATGTATCCAAGGGCGTCCAAGTAGGCAAGAGTAAGCTGGACGGATGTCCATGACAAAGAAAATGGAGTCGAAAGTCTGGGAACCGACTTTAATAGGCAGAATGAGCTCTCCAAGTACTGTTCGCTTAGAACCATCAAAAGCTCTCACAATTATGTCGCTGGGCGTCAAAACCAATCCTTCAACATCAAGTCGGTCAAAAGCATTCTTCGGTAAGATATTCAGAGCAGAACTGGTATCGACCAAAACATGAGACAGTGTAACGCCCTTGCATTCAATAGAGATGTGCAAGGCTTTGTTGTGTTTCCTTCCGGCAGGAGTCAAATCAGCATCAGAGAAGCCTAAACTGTTGCTGGCAGCCAGGCTAGCAATACAAACTTCAAACTGATCACTAGTAGTGTCTTGCAGTATGTGAGCATTCTTCAGAAACTTCACCAAGGCTTTAGCATGAGCCTCGGAGCACAAGAGCAGAGCCAACATGGAGATCTTGGACGGAATCTGTCCTAATTATTCCACAACGTTGTAGTCACTCTTCTTGATGATCTTTAGGATTTCCTCCATTTCTTGTTTGGAGGTATCTTCAGCAACTTCCTTTGGTACTTCTGTCTGAGCAGGATGAGTCACTGGTTCTTTTCCCCTAGCTTCGGGAACTAGTTTGATAGCTGGAATGCGAGCTGGAGTCGCAGTGTCTTTTGGAGGAGAGATCTCTAGAGAAAATACTCTTCCGGTTTTGGTCACCTTACTTGATCCAGTGATGTTGTCAATGTCAGGAATGGTAGCTTCAATTGTAATATCTTCAATGGTCAAAGGGTCTTGCTTGACGCCGTGATAGTAAACCTCAGCTCCATAGTTCCAAGGTATAGCGTTGTCAGAGGAGTATGGAACTGGTCTGGGAGAAGTAATGATGAGAGGTGCCACTCTAGGCACAGGATCAGCAGAGGAAATCCTTAACATCGTCTCCCCATCCGGTCGCCTTAACATCTTCAATAGGAATCTTGTAGCTTTCGGGAACAATATACTTCACCATGTAATCGAAGTTTCCACTTGGCTTCCCCAAGGTATCCCAGACTTCTGGTACGGCTTCGCTCACATCTTCGATCTTCAGATTCTTAGACATGTCTTCACAAAGATTCTCCACAGGTGAAGGTTTCAGAAATAGTACTTCTCGGTTATCCATCATGCACTGAATACGCCTTCTCAACCAAGCACATCCGTCAGGTGCTAAAGGGGACCAACGACAATTTTCCGGGCATCCTGGATTGACACCGGCTTGCAGCAAATTCCTTTTAACAATCATCAGAGGAATAGTCAAGTCATCTATATTAAAAACATAAGAGTTCTTGTCAATAGCATTGGAATTTTTTCCATGGTTAGGCATAGGTGCTTTGATCACATTCGGAGTCTCAACAGGAGGATCAAACTCAATCTCTTTAGCTTCAATCATGTCTTGAATCTTGTTCTTTAGAGCCCAACAATCGTCAGTGTTATGTCCTGGGCTATTGGAGTGGTAAGCACAATTCGCATCAGGATTGTATCTCGGAGAGGAAGTGTTGATATTTTGAGGAGGATCCCTCAAGGTAATCAGCTTTGCTTTCAACATGTGTTGCAATGCTTGCGACAATGGCATGTTGATCTTCGTAAACTGTCTTTGTGGCGCGTTCTGGTTACGCGCGTTGTCTCGCTGAGGTTGCGCTGATGTAGGATTGGAGATCACAACTGCCCCCACAGATTGAGCACGGTCGGTCTTGGCTCGGCCTTTCTGAACATACACAGCATTGGCTTCTTTCTTACCACCAAAAAATCTCTTTGCAGCATTTGATGATGACTCTACCTGAATCTTTCCGCTCTTGATTCCAGCTTCGATATGTTCTCCTGTCAGTATCAACTCGGTGAATCTGGCTGAAGAATTTTCAATCAGATGATTGAAGAATGGGCCTGTCAGGGTTCCCATAAACATATCAACCAACTCCCTATTGGACAAGGGTGGTTGAACTCTGCCTACTGGATCTCTCCATTTCTGAGCGTACTCTTTGAACTTCTCATCACAACCCATAGACATGCTTTGTAGTTGCATGCGAGTGGGTGCCAATTCAGCATTGTACTGGTACTGCTTGTAGAAAGCATCATCTAAGTCATTCCAAGTATGGATATGGGCACTCTCTAGTTGATAATACCACTCCAACTGAGTTCCGGATAAACTCTCTTGGAAGTAATGAATCCAAAGTTTTCTATCATCTGTGTGGGGATGGATCTTTTGAACATAGGACTTCAAATGCAGCTTCGGACAAGAGATGCCATCATACTTGGCAAAAGTAGAAACCTTGAACTTGCGAGGAATCACCACACGAGGAACAAGACTCAGATCATCAAAATTATTGGTGATGTTTTGCATAATGCAAATTTGATGGCGATGATGATGTTTTGTTGTGTTGTTTTATTGTCGAGTCACATACATTGCATTGGCGACGATGGGCTTTTATATCAAGCGACGAGGCTTTTATGCCGAGTGTTCCTAATTATGGACAAAGTGACGGATACCACATGCATAACATAGTCGTGTCTCATGGAGTCGGTTATGTTTATGTTTGAGTTGTTTGGCATTGGGTTTTTAATTGATTAACGATGATTGAATTGCGATAATATATGATGTTTTGTTTGGTGATGATCTTTATGATGAACATGAAATGAATATGATTTGATAATTTCATGATAACTATGCGATGAATATAAATGACGAGTTTTGCGATGATTTAACTTGATGAAATGCTTAATGCAAATATGATGTGATGATGTTTGTGACGATGGGCTTTTATGCCGAAAAGCGACGATGAGCTTTAGCCAATTGTGATGATTTTATTTATGTTGCTTATGTTATTAGCATTGTTTGATGTTGTTGTTTATGATTTCGTGGTGATGAAAGTTTATGTGTTGTTGTGATGAATTATGCCGATGAGGTTATGGCGATAAAGTGTAGATTATACACATGAGAAATGCGATAAGAGTAAGTGAGTTTTGGATATGTGTTGGAACTGCACTTATTAATCTATACCCTTTATAATTCCGAAACTATATATATTTATCATGCCTTTAATTATATGTTTTCGAGTATCTCACCCTTTACTTGTTTCGGCGTTACCTTTATATTGGTAACGTGCAGGTTATGAAGACGGAGATTATAGTAACTCTTAGTCGAGCCGGTGTCGCTCTGATACGTAGCACTCGGGGGGAATATTTATGTTATCTTGTTGTTTGTTCTTGTGTTGTTTTTCCTTTTGTAAATAAGAATCATACTCTTTGAAAATATGATTTGTTAAGGAAGTTTAATTAAGAAGATGTTTTGATTTTTATGAATCAATTTATGATTTCAGACGATGCTATGTATCCGAGATTTATACTTTAAAGCAAACTGTTTAAAGTGATTTGGTTTTGAAGGTGTGATGCCTCAATATTGAATTTATGAAATTTTAATTTACTCTGATTTTTGCATATAAAACCTTGGGTAATATTGGGGTGTTACAGCAAGCACCAATCCACATTCAACTCATCAGTACAATCATATACCAGTTCCTCCACCCAATACACTAAGTACAATTATCCACAATTCAGAAAAACCATCACTTTTCAAAATAAAACCGATTAATTATTATTTTCTTTATTTCATAAAATAGATTATTTAATTTAAAGAATACTGTCCAAAATGACGATTAAAACGGACTTACGGTTTGAAAGATATGATTTTTCAAAGTTTGATATTTTTCAAAAATGTTACAAGGGTTACTGGTTCCTCCCTGGGAGAACCTAGTTCCCACACTTTCAGTAAAAACGTGCCTCTTGAAAACATACTGGGAACCCGGTTCCTCCCACCAGGGAACCGGTTCCTAAGACTCATAGAAAGTCATTCCCTTGAAAAGTGTACCAGGAACTTGGTTCCTCCTAGGAGGTAATTGGTTCCTGCGTTTTAAAAATAGTTTTCTTTGAAAATTTACACTGGGAACCTGGTTCCTCCCAAGGAGTAACTGGTTCCTCAGACACATAATTTCCTCCTCCCTGGAAATTATACCAGGAACCTGGTTCCTCCCATACAGGAACCAGTTCCTGCGACCTCTGTAGAAAAAAACTCAGATTTTTGACAACATGTTGATTCCAACTCAATTCCAATCTTTCAAGTACGAACCAACACAACAATTATCATCAAAATCACCCAATAAACAACAACATAATGCCAAACAACACAATTCAACCATACCTAATAATCTCATAACATATGATTGGTTCAATTCCATACAATTAGACAACATTAGGGACAATTTCCATAAACCTAGAAAATCCTAAATTGGGATTTCTAATCTACTCAATCTGTCCTATTATTCCCAAAATTCATAAGGCACAATAATTAGGAGAAATCACCCCTTACCTTAGCAATTCTTTGAATTCTTGAACTCTTTGGTTCTTCTCTTCTTCTGCCTCTTCTCACTTTCACGTACGAACAATTTTTTCCAAATGGTTCTCTATTCTCTTCTTTTTCCTTATTATTCTATAATGATAATAATAATAAAATAAGGTTAGAGTCTTTTACTCCTCACACCCCCTTCTCTACTCTTTACACCAAAATCAACCTTCTTATTTTATTTAATTAATTCTAATAATCCCAAAAATACCAATAATTAAATTTCTAATTAAATAAATAATTAAAAATTCGAATTATTTAATAATCGAAATATTGGGGTGTTACATTGAAAAGAGAATATTTTACACCATCTATGGCTCCATTTTCTGATGGTAAGAGTGGCCCAGAATGGCTCACCAAATCCTTCCCACCTGTCCAAAGAAGAAGACAAACATAATTATTTGGTGTACTGGAGGCACTTTTTAACTCCTCAATTTCTCACTTATGCGATTATCAACATGAGTCCATGTCTAATGGCTTACCAACCCAACTTGGTAGCTCGACAGTTTGGACTTTACCAACTTGTCCCTAAATCTTTCTATGATTCTCACGAGCTGCTTATCGACGTCCTGAAAGATCGACCTTGGGAAGTTATTAAAGGGGATATCGACAACCTTTGGCTACACAGAGCCAAACTTACCTTCGCCGTTTTTAAGCCATCATATTATTGCACTAAGGAATTCGAGACCCGGTGGCAGTCATATTTTGTTACTTTTATTAATGATCCTTCCAGGAAAATGGTTGAATTGAATGTTGCTCTTGATAATTTTCAGGGCAAGACAACAAAATGTAAGGCCACTAACATCAAGTAGATTCAAGCTTTCTAGAAATACTTTAGGGTGGTGTACTTACCAGATAATCTTCATCGAACCATCTATTATGCGGCCCAAGAGCTAAAGGATAAGGTAACCGAAAGGATTCCACAACTTAAAATTCCTGGTTACGCGAAAGACAAGTATCTTTACGCATTTCACTTTAGAAAAATCAAATTTCCTCCTTTGTCGACTAGCCCGCTAGCCTTGGCTTTTCGTCCACCTATCCTAAATTGGTGGTATAGCTCTTGGTCAAATACTCAAAATGCTTACAAGAAGAAATTCGTCAAGGTGGTTCCGACGAAGCATTGGTTACCCGCCGATATTATCGCATATTGATCTTAAATATGTGAGAGAGCTTGTTGTAGTACCCAATGGTAACAGCTTCTAGAAAGCTTAATTTTCCTTTTTCATTTAGACTCACACACTTATTTGACTTAGCCATTTTTCTTCTAGCTATTCCTCTTCAATAGGTTGTTCCAAAGAAAACTCACGCCATCACAACCAATCGGGAAGGCTGTCGACCTCACCTATTGACACCACGACAAAGAAGGTCCTTCGACCTCAAAGGTATGACTTTAAACCTCTATCAATATGCTTTTACGATTCAGTATTTCTTACTTGGCGACATCTTACAGTTCACCGTATTCACACCCCCTACGCTAATGAACCGATTTCCTCTTCTTTCAAGAAGACTGATTCTCTGTAAGTATATTAGAACATTTTATTATATTCAATACTTTATGGCTTGTAAAATACTAATGTTTCTTATGTGTTCAGTCGAAACGCTTAGAAAATTCATTGCTCCTCAAACAAATCCAAAAGTCCAATAGGGGCGAGAAACATCGTTCTAAAAGGACTGAGGTAAGCATCTTGTCTAACCAAATAACTACGACCAGCGCCACTGCTTCGACTTATACACATTTTTTTATACTTAGCCATCACTTGATGATCAGTCTCCTCAACACTCTCACAAATCCAAAAGTCATAAAAGGAAGAAGAAACACTCTTCTGAAGATAAAATGGCTAAATACAAAAGAAAGAGAGGGAAACTAAGGCCCAAAATTTGGAAGCAAATGTCGGCTCACACCCTGTTGACATGGGAAAGCCAGACGTCGATGTCAATGAACAGCCTCTGATCTCAAGAAAGAGAGGTAAAATGATCTTGGCTGTAACTCTTGAAGTTAACCTAGATTTAGGCGTTGACCGCATAGTAATCAATACAACCCTTGTCACTCCTCCCCATGTTTCTGAATCATATGAAAAACTAGGCCCGATTGGGGATGTCGACGCTGCTTCTGTCAAAAAATATAAAGTTGTTGAACCTATTTCACAGCCAAAGGTACTTGTTAATTTTTCCTTCTTCAATTTATTTATGCTTGTCGAATTCGTTTGACTGATGTATTTTCTACAGGTTGAAGCTTCTGACCCACAACAGGGTGTGGCAGATTACTCTCCTCTGTCAAAAGTTTCTTCTCCTCACCATCAAGAGAATCTCAACATAGCCGCTGGTGAGTTTGTTGACCTGACTATTCCGGCTACTCTTAGTGACACTGATTCGGTCACTAGTCCTGCCAAACAAAAGGGTTATAGTTTTACTAGCTCTGACTCTAGTCTTTCAGATTCCCTGTAGGATTCAGAGGCGGATAAAAATGCCACCACTTCTCAAAATTCTCCTCCTCCTGAAGGCACACTTCATCTTTCTCCTGAAAAGAAAGCTAAATATACTCTTCCTAAGCTTATGCTTCAAAATCCTATCGAGGAAAATAGAACGACTCATTCGGTCCTTCAGAAGGAAAGAAAGTTATCTCACCACAACCCTCTGCAGAGAAGAAGGTTGACTCGCTAGTGTCCACCGAAGAAGATGTTGATGCTTCTACAGTGGAATAACTAACAAGGTTATGCAACTTTGTGAATACTCATACTCTCTCTTCTGATTCCGACCAGTCTCAAACTCACAATGATAATCTAGGGCCTGAGGCTACAAAGATTAAGAAATTGACGGACAAAATCCGAACTTATGCTTTGAGCCATGATTTGCCTCACTTGCTCCATGAAGAATCAAATCTTGGCTCAGATCTTTTAGATTCTCTTACTCAGTTGAAGGGCCTCGAGATTTCTGAGTCATCCAAACTCATGATGGCAGCATTTGAGAAAATTCTTCTTTCTTTGCTTGAAAATGTCAATTGTGTAAAGAAGAATGAACAATTGGTCTAGGAAAAACATGCTTTGGTGAAGGGGAATGTAGATGTGGTGATAAAGGGCAAGAAAGTGATTGAAGGATTAATGACATGGATTAATCAGAAACGACAAGAACTAACTCCCATAAGGAAAAGAGCTGTTGAAATACGTAGTCGAATGGCCCAATTGTCCAAGGAAATGACTACTTTAGGCGAAGAACTGAAACTTTTCACTAAGCGAGAAGAGGAGCTCAACCATGTTATTTCTCCTACTCAAACAGGAGTGCACAAGATGACCATCGATGTTGTGGTCGTCAGTACTGCTACCTCTAAAATCGAAACAAAGATAGTGGCGCTTAAGGCGAGAGCAGAAAGCTTTGAAAATCATGTTGTACGCCTCCATGGTGAACTAAAGTCTTTCCAAAATAAATTCCAACATTTCTGATTAATGTGCTCATTATCTTATGGCCTTTTTTCTAATGTAAAGTTTGAAAAATGGCTTTCTAGACAATTTTAATGTAGTGCTTTTTTTTTGCTTTACATTTAAATCTTTTGCACACATATTATGCATGCCTGAGTTGCTGGTTTCGACATAACTCTCTCTAGCTTTTGTTCAACAAATATTTACTCTGTCGAGATTGTAACTTCTTGAAGAATAGGTTTGTACTTTTTTAAGTACTTACCGTTTACCCTTAAAATTCGTCGGTCTGAGGCTAATTTTTCAAGTTCATAAGCGTTGTTTGAAAAGACTTGAATTACCTTAAAAGGTCATTCCCAATTTGGGGACCATTTTCCTAAGACTCTATCACTTTTGTCCATAGGTAATATCACTTTCCAAACTAGGTCGTCGACATCAAATACCTTATCTTTCACCTTTTTATTATAGGCTCTGCCAACTCTTTCCTTCTGTCTCCTCAATGAATCAAGAGCTAGCATCCTCTCTTCATCTAAGTCGACTAGTTAAATGCCATCATTTTCAATAATCTTCAGATGGTATTTCATGTTGTCTTTGAATTCTTACAGATTGAACATGTATTTCAACAGGTAACACAACATCGTGTCCATAAGCAAGTCAAAATGGAGTAGCTCTTGTTGCTTCTTTGGGAGAAGTTTTACATGCCCATAAAGCTTAATCAAGTGTTTTCCAATTTCTTGGCTTCTTTCCTACATGCTTCTTAATAAAGCTAATTATCACCTTATTGGCCACTTCGACTTGGCCGTTTGCTTGAGCATAGTAGGGAGTGGAAGTTAATAATTTAAACCCAATTTCTTGTGTAAATTCTTGCATTTTCCACCCAGTAAACACTGATCCTTGGTCGGTTGTAATTGTTTCTGGAAGCCCAAACTGACATATGATGTGATTTTGAATAAAACCAATAACAGCTTCTAGGTTGACATTTGTCAAAGCCACAACCTCAATCCATTTTGTAAAATAATCAATGTCGACTGATATGTATCTTTGTTGTTTCGATGAAGCTGGTTTTATTTCTCCAATCACATCTAAAGCCCATCCTCTAAATGGCCAAGGCTTTACAATAGAATGCAGCTCACTTGCAGTTACATGATGTATGCTCCCATGCATTTGGAATTCTTGGCATACTTTAGCAAACTCAATGCAATCTTTCAACATTGAGGGCAAATATACACCTGAGTGCATCAAAATCCACTTCATTTTGTGTCCAGCTTGATGTGCACCACATGCTCCACTGTGCACACTCAATAATACTATATATGCCTCACTTTCTCCAAGGCATTTGAGTGATATTCCTTTAGCAGTTTTCTTAAATAATTCGTTCTCTATCAAAACATAATTGAGGGTACGATATTTAATTTTTTGCTCTGTCGAACCCGTAGGAGAACATAAATAATCAACCAATGGCCTACGCCAATCATTATCTTGTCCATTGTCAATTGTTAAAATATGAAAAAATTTAGCATCTATAGCCCCTAATTTTATAATTGACAAATTTGAAGGAGATAATAAAGTTTCTTGAACTTTCTTTCTTACCTGAATAGGTTCTTCATTTTGATCTTTCTTGTATCCTGAAGCTTCTTGTGCTAAATCATTCGCTTCTTGATTTTCTTGTCGAGGTATGTGTCGAAGACTCACTTGTTTGAATTGCTTAAGCAGACTAATGGTAATCATAAAGTACATGATTGGATTCTCTTTAACACATTTATACTCCTTTGAGACTTGTTTAATCACCAATTACGAATCTCCAATAATTTCGACGTTCCTTGCCCCCAAATCTAGCAGTAGTTCAAGTCCAGTTATTAAAGACTCGTATTTTGCTTCATTATTAGTGAAAATGTCATCGATTGTGTACTTGAACTCTGCTGGAATTCCATTGGGAGAAATTATGATTCCTCTTATTCCGTCGCCATTTTTATGGCTAAAACCGTCGAAGTACAACTTCAATGGTACTAAATCGACATAATTTTCGACACCATTTTCATCTTCTTGTGCTAACATACTTCCTATAGTCGTATCTAAGGCTGCAATATACAACCTCATAGGCTTATTTCTAATAGGAGGCGCTAAGATTGGAGGTTTCACTAAATATTATTTGATCTTGTCAAAAGCCTCTTGATGTTCCTTTTGCCAAATGAAATCCTCGTTCTTCAGGAGTGACAACATTAGGAGTGACAACATTCAAATCTCTAAAGTCAATGCACACTCTTAATTTTCCATTTTTCTTCATGACTGGCACAATATTTGCCAACCATTCGACATACCTTGCAATTCTTATAAACTTGCAAGGTGTTTCTCCTTGATCTTCGACATTATTGCTGGAGCAAAACGTCGAGGTGTTTTCTTTACTGGCTTCTTTCCAGCTTTTATTGGAAATTTCAATTCGATCAGATCCCTCCTCAAATCTGGCATTTCATTATAGTCCCAAGCAAAACAATCTTTAAATTCTTTTAATAAAGATATTACCTCAGATTTCAGGTGTTGGTCGATATTGACGCTGATACAAGTTGGTCTTTTATCACCCTTTTCTCCAAGATCTATTTCTTCTAAAGGGTCTTGTGGTTGCATCTTTTCACGAGCCATAAGATCCTTTTTAAAGCCCAAAGGCTCATCATCATATATGCAGTCAAAATGCTGCTCATTGACGTATTCTTTGATTACTTTATTTTTATCTGGTGCTTTTGGCTTAGTAGCCAAAATTAAATCTTCCTCTAGAATTCGTAGTCTATGGGCTTCGGCAGCCATATTTTCTTCAGCTTCCAATGCCGAATTTATTTTATTTTCGGAAATATACGCTGAAATCCTTCTTAGAGCTTCAAGCTCAAACATCATTATCACTGATGTCGCCCAGCCTGTCGGCCATTTTTTAGCATATGGATCATCTAAGTGTACCGCATCCCATGTGAAACCATGGGTTTCATGCAACTTCAAGGAAACAAATGCCTCATCTAAATTGGCATATAGTTCCTCTGCAGGCTGACAAGGAGAAATATTAGAAAACTTTTCGTAGAATTCCTTTGCGATATTATTTACATCGACCATGAAGTACCCTTGATCGGCCTCAATATTCTCCACTATAACATCTTCCCTCTAGATTATTAAACGATGATGCATGGAAGACGACACAACACCTACTCTATGAAGCCATTCTCTACCAACCAGTAGATTATAACTTGGATTTCCTTGGATTACCATAAATATGGTTGGCCTTGTCACTGAGCCGACAATAATATTTACCTATATCACATCCATGGAGTTCCTGGTTCTTCCTTCATAGTCCGACAGGACCACATTGTGAGATCGAACATCGGTGTCGAATTTACCGATTTTCTTCAAAATTGGATGTGGCATTATAATGACGGTAGCGCCACAATCTACCAACACCTTATTGATAGTAATACCTTTGACTTTAGCCCTAATCAATAGAGGCTTCAGGTGGCTTCTCATAGCCATGTCAGGCCTTTCGAAGAAGGCATCTTGGTTCTCAATTGAACCATTGTTCATGACAACATAGCAAGTTGGCTTATGTAAATCCATTTCCTCAGCATCGACATCAGCAGAATCTTCCACTTCTGTCGGACAATCATACTCTGTAGGGAGAATCGGCACCATATTAACCAAGATATCGAGACTCTCTTCTGAGTCAGAAGCAAAATCATCAGTTTCCTCTTCAGAACATTTGGCAACAGGTCGGTTGACAAACTCTTTGATTTGTTCTTTGACAGTAGGGTCGACTTTTACCCTGTATTATTTATGGTTGCTCACTTTGTTTGTAGCAACCTGTCTAGCGACAGTTTTGGCTTGTCTTTCAGCCTGCTTCTTGCATTGAAAATGCCTCCACTGAGTTCTGCTCATGGGATTTTTCCCATATAATTCTCATATATGTGGCTCTTCTTCTCTGATGTGAATTCATGTTGGTAACTTACAACCGACTTTCCCTTTGCATCTCTTACAACAACATCAGCATCTAATGCCCTCATTTTCCCTTGAGGCTTAATCCAAGTGCCTCTAGGAGCAGCTACAGAAGGGACGAAACTCTTTGGCTTTGCTTGAGAGTTCCATATGTTTCTCCTAGGATCCCTTGGGTTAGGGAACCTTTGGTTGTGGACTTTGGCTTTCCCTTATTGCAGCTTTAGAAAATTCTCATCAGCAACCTTGTCATTCAAAGCACCGCACCTAGGGCACAAACAAACTGTCGAGCCCTTGTTTTTGCAACGGTACAAGAAATCTATCAAGTCCTCATTTGGCATGGGGTAGACATCAACTTCAGCTAAGCCGACATCAACATTCTCCCCTATACTCTCTTCGACCATGTCATTTGGAAATTCAATAATCTCGACAGGTTCTGCGAAGAGAGCCTTCTCCTGCCTAAGAGGATCAGTGTCGATTTTCATCTTTCTGGCAGCGAATTTTAAACGACCCTCTTGCAGCGATTTCTAAACAAGATCCCTGAAAAGAAAAAATTGAGAGGTTGTGTGACCAAGATAATTTAGATATTTACAAAAACCTCTTTTCTGTCATTGTTCTAATGGTGGCATTTTAGCATTATGAGGTACTAAAATTTAACCATCTTTAAATAACAAATCAAAAATTTCTTCACATTTAGAAACATCAAATGTATAAGTTTTTGCAGGAAATTTAGAATTGTTTTTGACAGTAGTATTTTTCCCTTTAGAAGGAAACAAAGATTTACATTCATACGCAAACCCTGGCTTCATTTCATCCACATCGACATTTTCCTCAGTCGACGAGATATAATCGGCCTCGTATATGGGATATGTATCATCATAATCTATATAGGCTACTTTTTCTTTCTTAGCCTTAGCCTTAGTATGCATAACCTTTTCTAGCCATAGACGCTTAAGGTGTCAAACCCTATCAGCTAGTTGTGACATACTCTTAACAAAATTTGGGTCAATTTTCTTTCTAGTAGAATAATATAATCCTCCAACAGCCATTTGAACAAGTTCATGTTCTGGCACTTGGGTAAAACATATCGCCTTTAATGACCTAAATCGATTTAGATAATTATCTATGGTCTCAACAAACCTCCTCTTAATATTTGATAACTCGACCAAACTAATTTTCGAATGTCCTTCATAAAATTGTTCATGAAATAATATTTCCAACTTAGTCCATGAATCAATTGAATTAGAAGGTAATGTGGTAAACCACGTGAAAGATGCCTTTGTCAAAGATGAAGGAAAATGTTTCACCCTTAGGTTTTCATTATTCGTTATATTCACAGAATCAGTTAAGTATCTAACAATATGCTCGAGTGTCGATTCACCAGATTCATCCCAAAACTTACTATATTTAGGAATTTTCCACCCTCTAGGGTTTTCAGTCTATAAAATATACTCAAAAAAGGGGACGAATATGTTGGCCAATGAAGTGTGGTATTCATACCGTTCCTAGCAATAATTCTCTTGACAATGGTGGTTAGATTATTTTCGACAGCTAGATTTTTCTGTCGAATTTGATCAAGAATTTGATCAGCCTCTTGTTGTCGATTAACGAATACCCTAAGGGGGTTCGACAACAACATTTCTATAAGGCCCCGCAACTTGTCCTTGATGGAAAGTTTCATCTTCTATTGCTCCCATGTCTTCTTGACTAGGGGGATCTAATCGAACAACAAGTGGCGCCTATCGGCCAGGCGCTTGGGGAGCGCCCAAAAAATTACACAAGCGTGTTAATTGGGCAATCACCTGCCGATTCGTTTCAGCAGGTTGTCTATTAGTCTCAGTCGACTCTTGCACTTTGGGGTTAAATACATAACCCATTTGGTTACTCAACATACTAACTAACTCATGATTGCTATCATCCATTTGTTGCCTCAACACTAACACTGAAGTATTAGTTATAGGCGACACTATTTATTGCGCAAGTGTTCCCCTATTTCCTCCTCCTGCAGATTCTTGTAAAGGGGGATTAGTAGTACCAAATCGAGATCGAGGTATCGCTGTGTTCGAAATGGCATTTGTAGCCACCATAAGCCCTGGACTCACTAGTGTGATACGAGGAATAGGTATTGTTACTAATGCAGTTGACCCTGATACAATTGTGTTGTTTAGTGGGGGAAATGGCACAACTTGAGTAATTACTGAGTCAGATGTACCCAAAGTTCGTGATGGAATTTCTTGCACGTTCGAAGTAGTGTTTGACATCCTAGGTGTACGTCTCCTATTGGGTGGTTTATTATACTCTTTAGTTACGCTTCCACTTCAAAGTCTCATACACTTATGACATGTAACATTAAAAACTTAGCACTGGTCCCACTGGGTGTGCCAATTTGTTTACTTTGGAAAATGGTAAACAACTGTTGGTCCTCCCAAAGTCCTAAAACTAAGGGTCACTCCAAGATTGACTAGTTGATCTTAAGACATCTGCTAAGATTTTTGAAATTGTACTGATTATGTCGAAATCTTTTCCTAAGGAACGGGTTCCTAAGACTAAGGGAATAAGTACAACGACTTTCCACACAATAGTTCAGATTCAACCGACAGGTAACTCGTGACCGGCAGAGACAAAAACCTAAATAACTTGACAAAATTGAGTATTCACTATGATTTTGACCTAATATGGTGACTCGTGACCGATAGAAGGCTGTGAATTCAGGTCTGTTCTAAACGAAATAAGGGTCAACTGACTCTTTTGTTAACTCGAAACTTGTAACAAAAAAAAACATTAACATACACGAAGACACAAAGTGATTGTTAAAAAGTAAATGGAATGCAAGTAAAAGTTTCAAAGAAAACGACTGAAATATAAAGGTTTTGCATTGAAATAAAGGTGGTGATTCACGTACATCAATCACTTTCGCAACTCTTTCTTCTTGACGATCGGAATTGGGCAGAGTATTGGTAAGTATTTTGAGTATACAAGTGAACACACAAAATTTATATTGAGATGACTTATTTATAGTATTTACAAAATAACTTCATAAAAGCAATCTACGGTTGATATTTAAAACTTGAAGAAACCGCCTCATGGGATTTTGCCACCTATTTGGCGCTTAAACAACACACGAAGCCTTTGATAACTGCCCACGACTTTGAACTTTGAATCTTCCCGCTTCTGGCTTCTAAGAGTAAATTGCTCCCAACTTCGACGCTTTCTTTAACAAAATCAAAATAATGAAATTTCTCTAAGTCTAGAATCCTCTATAATCGTCTAGGCTCAGCTTTGACTACTTCCTTCGCTATTCAGCAATTTGGTCGAATCGACCAAATTCTACGCTTTATCTATCTGGTCAACGTACCTCTTCTTCGACATCCTTGTCTTATCATTTTTTCTTGGTCATAAATTTCAATCTTCTGAAGAACCTTTATTTTTAAGGATCGACCCTTAGTTCACAAGAACATCTGCATTTAATATGTACCTTTGAATACCTTATGAAATTTCAAGGTTACAGATAGTCACATGTCACTTGCCTTGACTATGTGTTATCATTGTGGATAATATTGGCCCACTCTGTGTATTCGACATATTCGACAGGCTGATCGTCATACCTATCATAAAGGTTATCGTTTGGGTCACATTCGCTGCGACTGTTGCTTCCCCAATCCAAGGAGGATTATTATTTGGTGGTATCCCA
Organism: Vicia sativa; assembly: GCA_021764765.1. NCBI lineage: Eukaryota > Viridiplantae > Streptophyta > Magnoliopsida > Fabales > Fabaceae > Vicia > Vicia sativa. The sequence goes on from CM038796.1 coordinate 169,581,620, forward strand.
CTACAAGAAAAATGACATATACTAACCGCATCTTTTACTAACATTTTTTCAAGTCATTGATATAGGTATAATTAACCGTAGGTATAGGACTTAGTTAGCACGCGGGATTCTTCCCTCCTTCGTTTTAGTTTTTATTTTTCATTTCCGCCAAATCCAAAAATAAATAATTTAAGATAAAATTGTTCTTGCCATTCTATGAAATCCTTCTCTTTAGTTAAGAACTCCACCAAAATATCTTCTCTAATAAAAAAAACCAAACTCTTCTTAAACCCTTCTTCTTCCATCTCAATGGTTAACCCTTACTATTCCATAAAAAACCTACCCATCGACCACTGTTTATCCTTCTTCTTCCATTGTTAACCCTGAAATCTTGGTTTCTCTCTCAAAATAAGAATATAGAGTCAAAAACAAAATCCTCCAAATCTCAATTTCTCTCTTAAGAAACATAACCCTAAAAACTCCACAAACTCTTCCTTCATACCCTTAGTTTTCGATAATTTTATATTTTTGGTTCCTTTGGATCTAATCTTTGTCTTGTTGTCAATTTCTGTTTCAGCATACTCTATCGAATTATAAGTTCTTCCATAAATTTATGCTCCTGCTTTGTGACTAGCTGCTGACTCAAAAACAGACTTGATTGACAGGGGAAAGTTTTAAGCGACGATAGGGTAAGAGCCATTTCTTTCTTTCTGTGGGATTCTTGCGCTTGTGTAACCAATTTATATTTCCCTGGCTCAGGATATATAAGTCATTTTATGTGCTTTTGAAGGAACTCTAGTTTAAGGACTCCACTCGTGTCAAAGACATAGAGGAAACTAGTGACAAGACATTCTATTGCTTATGGGGTTTACTCTCTTTTCCAAAGAATTTCGATGTCGATGTCGACAGAGTACGTCATCTTTGTTCTACATACTATGTCTTTGTTCTATTTCTTCGGTTTGCATTTGTGTTGGACTGTTGGTCGAGCTTTATCTCTCTATTATTGCATAGCAACATGATTCATAGTGAATAAATGGATATAAATGATTTTGGTTGTAATATTCCATGCTTCAAATGCTATACTAACACATTTGAGTATAATAGTGTGATCAATAGCAATTTTGCTTAGATTTTAATTGCATTTTCTTACATATATCTTGTTATTCCTTATGTATGAAACCTAGTGGATCACCAAATACAAATCAATTTTTTGAATCATTGAAGGCGAAATAACGGTCATTCATGAAGATGTTTAGCCAAAAGCTAAATGATTCTTGAAGGTGTCCAATGTGGTGAGGTTTTTCCTATGATCTATTGTATTGTGAATTGTTTCAGTATGGTTCAGAAATCATAGTAGTATGGTTATCAACAAGGATAAAACACTTTATGTGTTGAGTAACCTTGCATTGTCAAGTGGAGCTTGATTATTACAACTTTAAGAGGTTTCTGTTTAACTATGCAACCAATTTTTCCTTCCTATTATACTACTTTGGGTCTGATATCGAGATCTAGGGTCTGATTGTGTTTGTTTATCTCACTTTAATGAATTGTTTTGTTCTCCTTAAAAGAGTTTTTGTTAGGTGATAGTTCATATGATGATTTGGTGCAGTTTCTATGGGTGTGGTCCTGTTTTGGTTCACATTTTGTGGCCATTACGATGGCCTATTTGTACTATCATGCTTTATAATTTGGTTCTGATCAATGTTTTACTTTTCTCTTTCTTTGTATGCAGTTATATGTAAATCTTCAATTTCGTAACGAGCAACTGATTATCTTATGTATTATTCAATTTCCTATTTGCAAAAGTATTCTTCTAGTTAGGGTCAATATATTGTGTTGGTCTTTGTAAAGCTTGGGTCTGGTTTATGTTTATAATGTTATATTATCCCATATCTTTCCCTTATATATGAGATCTCAAAGTTGTGATGAAAAAATGTTGGAGACTTAATTGGTTTTTTCTTTAACTCAATGTTTAAAAGATAAACTTTGACTTTGATATTGCTCATTCTCTAAATAATTTCATTTGTTTGTTAATGGCCTTATTCATGGAGGTGCTTTAATTCATGTTGATTCTAATTTGGACATAACTTTGGATGTGACCGAGCATTATTGGTTCCTGATGTCGGCTTGTTTATCTAATCTAACATCGAATCTATTTCTAGTGATGATGATTGGTTTCGTGAAACAAGCCTACATCCCCTTCAGCTACTATGCAATCTTTTCACACTACACCAAAAACGAGTTTTGGCAGCACTACATAGAAAGCGCTTTTAGCAAAAAGTGTTGTTGTAGGTTGCAAAAAATTCTCTTAAAAAAAGCGCTTCAAAAGGGTACCTTAAGAAAGCGCTTTTTAAAAACGCTACTAAAGGTTATCCTTAAAAAGCGCTTTTTAAAAGCGCTGCTAAAGCTGACCTTTAGATAGCGCTTTTAAAAGCGCTGCTATAGGCATATGAAATGAAAGCGCTTTCTAAGGAAAGAGCGTTGCTAAAGCTGGCCTTTAGAAGACGCTTTTTAAAAGCGCTTTCGTAGATAATTTTATTTTTGAAATGAATAAACCCTAAACTAACAAAACACGATTTCAATTTTTCATAAAACACGATTTCATCTTTTTCTTCTTCGTTCTCAGAAAACCCCCAACTCCTCCGTCGTTCTTCTTCGTTCATCTTCGTAATACTCCTTCGTCGTCTTCGCTTCTTTGCTCAGCCACAACATACTCCCTCTGTCAGCTAACCTTGTCGTTGTCTTTCGTCACTCCAGTTTCCATTGTTCTTATTGGTACATTCTCGTTTTCTTGTCTTTATCTTCTCTTTTCTTTTCTTTGCTTACTGCTTCATTCCTGGTAGATATACAAGTGAGGTGAAAATTTTCACTATTGGTGATAATGTTTGGAAAAATATTGATAGTTTCCCCTTTGTTCCTCTTGCTTTTGAGTTTCAACGTTATATGAGTAATTGTGATGATGGTTGTGTGTTTATAAATAGCTCTCTTAACTGGTTGTGTTTATAAATTGCTTTGATTTTGATTGTTTCATTGTTGATTGATTTTTGTTATAATTGTTTCATTGTTATGAGTTTGATTATTGTCTTGTTTAGAGAGATAAGTATATAATATATTATACTGGTTTTTGATTAAGTAGGGTTTTGTAATTTTGATTTTGATTTCGCAGCATTCGAACATCAACAAGCGGCTTCCAGCAGTATCTCATCTTCACTGCGCAATTCCATTTATTCGAATCATCCTCACCATCCAACGTTGATGCATTTTGGTAACTTTATTTCTCTTGCTTTTGTAATTGATTTTGTTGCGAGATTTATTGAGGGTTGCTGTTGAATCTTGTTCTATTATGCTAAATTTGTGCTGAAATTTGTGTAATTTTATAATAATGAAGATGTTTGTTTGTTCAATATGAGGTTCTAAGTGTTTTTCTTGTTATGTTGATTAGTATAAAGTATTTTTGAAGTCAATACTATAGGTTTGTTTGTTAATGAATTAACATAGATTTTGGTTGATACAATATTAGAGGTTTCAATTGAGTTAATTGAATGAAATTTGATTATTGATTAATTCTGGCGTTCGTCTGTTTCATATTGGTGAAGTTCTAATGATTGTGAGATAAAGTTCGATGAAGTTAATATGATATGTTAGTTTCGGTTGAAACTTTGATTGAGCATTATGTTGTTAGTTTTGATTCAAACTGATCCGTTATACTCAAGTAGTTATGTGGATAGTTTCAGTTTACATGTTTATAAGTTCATTATTTTTATATTATATTTTTATAAGGTTTTTGTGTATCTTCTTTTCTAGTTGTTTTACCAAATTTGCTTCTTCAATTAATTGTAATGGGGTTTCTTTATGCTAGTTGTTTGAGTGAGGAACTTCACACCTTATCTTTGTTTGAATTTGTCAAAGAAAAGAAGTTGTAATGATTTTATATATGCTTTATGAATATTTTTAGGTGAGCTTTTCTCATGCTTTGATCATATTGACTTAATTACAATGAAAGTTGTCAAGCATAAAAAAGGCAGAGACTAAAATTTATCTTATGGCATCTAAAAGTAGGAATATCATGCACCAAAAATAAATTTATCATATTGACTTGATTTCTAGTTAGTTTCGATGATGGTTTAACATTGATGTCGCACGTACCCGCGCAAGATATAACCGAGAAACTTATGGGGCAGCATGTCCTTTCTTTTGTATGAATTTGAACGAAAAAGTCATTTTATTTTGAGTAATCATTTATATTGTGGCTGCTCGAAACTAGAATGAATCATTGATTGAGTTTAGATTGTATTCCTTGAACAAGAAATTTCAATTGTGATACCAAGGTTTTCCGTTTGTGCTAAACACTTGTCAAGACGAATTGGGAGTGTCAATTTATACTTATGTCAATGCTGTCTGGATTTTGTTTGTTTGATTTGTAGCTCACTTTGAATTTGGTTTATCATGTTATAAACTAGAATGGTTTGTCAACACTTTGCTTGAAAGTGCAGTTTCAAATTGGTGCTATATATGCCCAAATTTTTGAGTTTGTAATGACATTTTGCATTTGTGTTAAGTCCTGAAAACTATGAGCTTATGATTGTGTTAACGTACTAGTCTCAACTTAATTTCACTTGAAATCGTGAAGTTTGATTTCTAGTTAGTTTCGAGTTCTTTTATCCTCACAATTCCATTCTACTTCCGATTTCTATTTTCATCTTAATCCATTAGCTCCATATTGTTTTAATTAATTTGTGTTTGTCTATTAAAATGGATTAGTTTACTAGCTTGTGAGATAATTTTGTGATAACTATGGATGTTATCACTCTATCTTATGCCTAGGCTTTTAATGTGAAATACTAAATGCATGATTCGTTCATATTGAAACTTGTCTTGATTATTTGATTTGAATGAGGAGAATTGTTTATTGTTTATCTTGAGAGAGCACTTAGTCGAGAGATTCATGGCCACCGGCAGTACAAAAAGCTTGTATCTTTGGGAGTATAGAGATTCCAATTACGGTATGGATTTATAACAGGATTTGTTTTATTATTTATCGGATATCATATAATTTATTACTTTTAACTAAATCATGCATATTATGTTTTGTTATGTAGTACTTTGATGAATACAAGTGTGCATATTACACGAAACTTCAGTTGGTAGAAATCAAACAGGAAATGTGTCAATATTTTATTGAGCAAAGAATCATATGAGGTACGAATACATTATTGTGTGAAAAGTGTTATGAATACATTATTGTGTGAATACATTATTGACCATGTTATTATGTTCATACCTTGATGGACCAGACCCACCCGCTCGTCGGATTTTGACGATTTTAAATTGATTTTATTAATTACGGCTGATTTAGTTCTCGTTAGGGCTGATTTTATTATTGTTAGGGATGACTTTGTAAGGCTGATTTTAATTGTGTTAGAAATATCTGAATTGAATTATAATGGTGTATATATATTTTGGATTACAATGGTATATAATGTAATGTTATTATAATTTTTTTTGTATATAATCGCTTCCTTGTTGAAATAATGGCATTACGATTGTAAATTATAGGTTTATGGGATTACAATTGTAAATTACAGGTTTATAAAATAATGTTGTCAAAAATGCAGGTTTATGAATTATAAAATTTTTAGGTTTATTAAAAACATTAAAAAAAGCGCTTTTCTATGAAAAATGCTGCCTTAGGCCTATCTTTGAAAACACTTTTTAAGAAAAAATGCTGCCTAAAGGTATACAAAACGCAGTACTTTTGTAAGCGCTGTCTTATATATACCTTAGGCAGCACTTTTTCTTAAAAAACGCTTTCTAAAGTAGGCCTAAGACAGCGTTTTTCTTGAAAAAGCGCTGCCTAAAGATGCCTACAGAAAACATAAAAGGTATTTTAAAATAGGCTTAAGAAAGCGTTTTTCCAAAAAAAAACGCTGCTAAAGACCTACTTTAGAAAACGTTTTATAAAAAAAACATTTCCTTAAGCCTACTTTAGACAACTCTTTTGCCTAAACAAAAAGTGATGTTAAAACCTATAGCAGCACCACCTACGACAACGCTTTTAAAGGCCAAAGAAAACGCTTTAGTAGGTATTTTATGCGTAGTGTCAGCACATTCTATAAGGTAAGGTAAAGAACTAACACAATATATATTTTTCTAATATTTAACTTAGATTTCTTATTGGTCTAGTAACTACATTAGTGTATGTGACAAGGTATATGACAACTACCATGATCTTTCGTGAAATTTTGCACAAAACATAAGTACCACCTGTAAGATTGAAATATAAGTCTTGAACTTGGAAGAAACATTTGTTTCTGGGATTTGAGTAATATCTCTAGACTTATGGTGTGTTCATTTTCCATATAATAATATTGATATTCTTCTAAACTCTTTCTCTAATACCATGGTAGTTAATAATAAAAGAGACTTTGTATGATGGAAAATCTTATATTAGTAAATAGTAAATCATTGCTATCGTTATGGTAGGTTGGTCGTATGGTGATGTAGGTCACTTGGATTCATGTGATGGGAATGAAAACCATTGTTGTTGTCATATTAGCGTTAAGTTAGTAAATGTAAAAGCTATGTAATCCACCATTATCAGACTATTGTATCAATCAAGTTTACTTATTGTACTTTGATGAAATACACTAATGTAAGGATTTCCGGGTATTGTATTTTTTGGGGCCTAAAAATAATTTTAGAGGTAATATTATCCATGTTGAATTGTGTTATTATTTATCTTCTTTTTTGGAATTCTTGCAGGTGAAGATTAAAGATAGTATGAGAGTTTAAATTCTTCCAGGTGAAGATTAAAGCAAGTATGGGAGATTTGAAGATGGAAACTTGAAGTTGAAAGTTATTGGGTATTAAGTAGGCACAATATGTTTTTAAGTTGGAACTTGAATGTTTATTAGTATAATCCTCTAAAATAGTATAGGATTGATATAATTTAGCTTTCGCTAACTTTAGTTTGTAATATAAATATATAAAAATTAGCATTGAAGCATATATAAATGAAATAACAAAAATTGAAAAAAAATATTTTGTATACCAACTGAAACAGCCGTTGGTATAGAAAATTCAGGCGACAATGTTGTCGTTGGTGTATGAAATTATAGTTGATGGAAGCAAACATCGGTTGGTATAGGGTTTTTGAGCTTTACCGACGGTTTTTAGACTTTTACCAACGGATTTTTGCCGTTGGTAAATGTCAATTTTCTTGTAGTGTCCATTGTTCTAAATTATTTTGTTTTTGGAAACGTTTCGTTTATTTTTGGCTATCGTACCACTCATCGATCTCATGCAACAAAGTTTGAGAAGTTTTTATGAATGAAGAAAAATGATAAGAAAAAACAACTAAGCATAATGGTCCCCCTAGGCGTGCCAATTTAGTTACCGTGGATTTTGTTAAACAACTGCTAGTCTTTCAAAAATGATACTTTGGTTACTTATAAGATCGACTAGATTGATCTTAAGACACATGTCCATAGTTTTCTCAAATTTTCGTATTGACAAGTATTTCGACACCACTAGGAATCTCAAAAATCATGCAACAATGATTAATGAAAATTAAAGGAATGTAACATAACTGCGACTGGAACTTAAAATGTATGAAAATAACGTTAATGTAAATAACTTGATATTGAATAAAAATATGGTGATTCATACGTACATTTCGCTCGATAACTCTTTTCTCAACAAGCTTAGATACTTTGAGTGATTTTGAGTTTTGGTACAAATTGAACACACTAAACCCAAATCCTAAGACCCCTATTTATACTAAATTAAAATAACTGTCTTCAAATGGTCCCCTTTTTAGGTATCAACGTGTTTCTCATCTGCATGCTTTCAATCTCCCATTCGCTTCCATGTATTCTTAGCCAAAAGATAAGATCGAAAAGTAGTTATCAGTTTGAATTTCAAATCTTTTATCAACTACAATCGAAGCGACAATAAACTTTATGACTTCCCATCGAACCTTACCACCTGATTTGTAGTCACGCATAAACCTTTAATACTTCTTGTAGGCTCATTGTCGAAAAACTACAACTCTTCGACATGTATCATTCATATCGAACATAACATGAGACATGCCCTTTTAATCATTTGTTTATAAAAAAAATGAAGTTCTAGCAAACAATATTCATCTAATAGTTTCTCCAATGAAGAATATTCTATCAAATGTTCAAAATTAAAAGAGATGTGAGAATCACAGAATAAATACTTTATGTTTTTCTAAACTCATAGCAATAAAATTGAAACTTTAAACAAATTTTTTAAATCTAAAAGTAACACTTATACGATTTTCAAAGATAAATCACACTGAGCTGATCTTAAAACATAATAGACTATACAAAATAAATTTATTGTGTGTATATACTTTCCTATTACATTTTTCTCGCACGTGAGAATATAGAATTTTCCCAAAATAGTAAAAACAACAATACTAATTTTTATACAAAGAAGACTTATTTTTCACTAATATCAAAACAAAACAAAACAAAAACCACTTTATAGTTATTTATATTTGCAAAACTAAATTACATACATCACTTTCTATTTATAAGCATGTATTTTTCATTCAAATATATATATATATATATATATATATATATATATATATATATATATATATATATATATATATATATATATATATATATATATATATATATATATTTAATTGAGTAATTAATATTATTTTCTCAATTATAATTCACAATAGCTATTATAATATATGTATAATATTCACATTTTGTCAAAATAAATTCTTAACTTATTTAAAATTTATAAAAAAACAAATAAATTAAATAACAACGCGCGTCTTAATCTGGTGTTATTAATTTCTCACAAACTTATTTTTTTCCAAGGTTAAAGAAGTGAGGGTAAATTGGGCTAGAGGCCCATTTCTTCTTTAATATATCACATCACTAATTAAGGCAAGAAACACGTTGTATTTTAGAATCTCTTTATTTTTAATAATACTTTTCTTTTACATATGGGTTACCAACACCTTCTAATGGAAGAGTATACTTTAATTAGGGCAAAGTATTGATTAATCATATTTGCAGACAACACGCTATGTGAACGAAGTAAAGAATGTTGAAATCAAATATATACATGTTAAATGATCAAGAGGGGTAGATAATTATATATTAACAATACTTGCGAAGAACCCTATATCTTCCACTCATCCCATAAAAATTATACTATCAAGTATGAACACAAAAAGTGGGGACCAACTGAAAATTGCAGCTAAAACAGGTAACATAGAACTCCTCTATGCAGCAATTCAAAATGATCCATTTATTTTGGAAAACATAGATAAAAACCAATTTGTAGATACTCCTTTACATATTTCTGCTTCTAGGGGTCATCTTGAGTTTGCCACTGAAATTATGAATTTGAAACCTTCATTTGCTATGAAGCTAAATATGCAAAGGATACAGCCCCCTTCATCTTGCTATGGATAATAGCCTCATTCATCTTGCTATGGATGACTGCCCCATCCATCTTGCTATGGATAACGGCCAAAGAGAGATGGTGTCTAACTTGGTTGGCATCAGTAAAGATCTTGTTAGAGTTAAAGGAAGAGAAGGCTTGACTCCACTTCATTTTGCATGTCAAAAAGGGGAGGTTGAACTTTTAACTGAATTCCTCACTGCTTGTCCGGATTCCATTCAAGATGTAACTGTGAGAGGTGAATCTGCATTGCACATTGCTGTTATCAATCAACAGTTTGAGGCCCTTCAAGCACTTGTTGGCTGGCTCGAAAAAAATATTCTGAGAGGTGCTTATGGGCTGGAAGAGAAAATACTCAACCAAAAAGACAAAGCAGGCAACACTGTTTTGCACATTTCAGCCCTTATGACTGATCCAAAGGTAACCTTTTGCAAAGATAAAAGTCACATGTGTATTTCATATATTTCTTTTGTTTTCCACCCTATATATGGTTTAAAGTTGGTGGTTACTAGAGCTGTCAAAAAGAGATATCTAATACTAAATTGGTTGGCCCGGGTGGACCTCGGGTAATTTTAAGACTGAACTAAGTCATGTTATAATATGATTCAAACTACATCAGTCGAGTCCGACCCTAAACAGTTGTTATACAGTTGCTCACTTAATTTAAATAAATTCTCATTGTATAAAGAAATATCTCTAACAAGTTCTATTGTTCATTTATAACTACTTGTTAGCACAGTTTGTTGAATTTCTGGTAAAGACCGGAATAAGGCGGAACGCAAAGAACTTCTTCAACGAAACAGCATTAGATTTAGCGAAAACTATGGAGATCAAGAAATTATTAATAAATGCTAATGAAAAACTTGCTTCAGAAGTCAGTAATGCTACGACACTTGTATCAGAACTAAGATCACAGATCACGATTGCTCATAACCCTTTGATTTGGATGCGCAGAATTAGAAGTGATATAACAGAGGAACAACGTAACACTTGGTTGGTAGTTGCGACTCTGATTGCAACTGCAACCTTTGGATCAGCACTGACTCCTCCGAGTGGACTTTTCCAGGCTACTGCTAGTGATGACAACAATGTGAAAATCACTTTTAAAGATTATCTTTATCATCTCCGAGGAAATGCTGGGAAATCGATCTTGGCAAGTTTGGGTTTCCTGGTGTTTTCATTAGCGAATATGCTTTCATTTTATGGATCAATTATGGTAATAGTTATTCTGAACCAAACTGGAACAGTAGGCGGCCTATTGATTGGTCCAATGTTTGGATTTGTTTCTTGCCATCTAATTGCTTTGCATGCGATATCTCCTACAAATGTAACCACCGTTATTCTTTACATCCCTGCATATTTAATTTTATTTATGGCGTTTATTTTTCTTTTTTTTACAGCGTACTTGGAATATAACCGAGTTAAGAAGTTAGGAAAATCACATTTAAAGGCTCTCGACAAGAGTTATATGAGATCATCAACTCAAAACATAGTTTCAATGTCTGATTGGAAATTTCCATTACATTGTTTTAACTTTTCAATTGTATGTGTACTACTATGGCACCCGTGTGTCCCACCCTATGTTTTATATGTGATTGATTATTATAATATATTTAAGTCATCTTTAGTCATCTTTTGTATAACTTACGGGAAATCTTTCTTCATATTTATTTAATGGGATCATGTTAGTCATATTTTGTGATTGATATCATGGTATTCAAAATTGAATACGACATCCAATCGGTGTACTTAAGGATTTATGGTTAGAAAAAGGTTATATTCTAATTGAATCGGGTATAAATAAATAAATATTTTTTGTTTAATAATAATAATACACAAGAATAATTATATATTTAAAAAGGTATAAAAATATTTGTTGATCATTTTATACTTAGCATATAATAGTTTTTAATTGTTTTATAACTTTTAATACTTTTAAAATTCATATTTAATTTCTTCCAAAAAATAAAATTTATATTTAATATTTAAAATTATTAATAACCAAAATAACACAATAATATCTAAAATGTCATTAACCTCCTTTTTTGTGTTCACGAAATATATTCTTTAATAAATTAATGAATATTAATATTTACGCAAAAACATAAGCAAAATTTGAAAACTAAAAGTAACAAGTTAATAAGTTAGATTGACCTAAGGCATTCATTTCAATATAATAATAATAATAATAATAATAATAATAATAATAATAATAATAATAATAATAATAATAATAATAATAATAATAATAATAATAATAATAATGGAGAATAAACATAATAATAATAATAATAATAATAATAATAATAATAATAATAATAATAATAATAATAATAATAATAATAATAATAATAATAATAATAATAATAATAATAATAATAATAATAATGATGGAGAATAAACAACAACATTTCATTGTTATGAATCAATACTGATATTCTAATATCAAATGCTTCCTACTAATTGTACTTTTTCTTTTATTAACACATCAATTCTCAATACTTATGTTTAGGTTTGATTTACCTGCCAATTCTTCTTTTGTATAGCTCTCAGGTTCTATATATGAGTAATTGTAAAACATTTATCTTAGAAAAATACATATCCTTTTTCATTATAGCATCAAAGTCTGGTTGATCTTTGAAAGTCCGAACCAGAGAAGACTCATACTTCCTATGAAAGAAAGATGTCAGGTGCTCTTAACCCAATTCACCATACTCTCTAAGTACTTTAAATAATCTAGAAACACTTATAATTGCAGTCACCCTCGAGGGAGAAACTCATCGAGTATGGGCACATTCGATGAGGATGCCACTTCGTGCAAAAATGAAGTTAGGTTTCATTGATGGAACAATCACAAAACCAGGAAAGAAAATAACATACTATTTCAATTAGGAGAAAGAAGATTTAATGGTGATGGCTTGGATAATAAACTCTATTGATCAAAAATTACATGGAAGCATATCTCACACAATATCAGCCAGGGATTTATGGCTTAACCTTGAAGAGTGCTTTGCTCAAACCAACGCACCATAGATATATCAATTATGGTGAAATCTTTGTCAATGCAGAAGGACGATGAATTGAGTGTAACTGAATTTTACACTCACTTTCAAAGATCTTCTTGATCATTTGAGTGAACTTCAACCTCTGCCACAATGCACATAAGGAGCATCATGGGCATGTCAAAACTTCCATTTTGAATGTGGAATCATTTCCGTCACTTCGACGTGCATTCAACCATGTCTTGAGGGAAGAAGAACATGTGAACGTTGAGTAGGAGAAAGTGAACAAACAAAACAAATCAAGGAGCATCTTTCCACTCATATTCTGGAATCAAGCAGAAAAGAGATGAATTTGGATAAAAGTGTGATCATTGTGGAAAGGACCGACACGTCAAAGTAAAGTGTTTTGAGATAATTTGGTATCCTTCAAATTGGAATACTCGTATAACGCAACGATGGAACAACAACTAGTCCATAGTACATTTTGTTGAAAGTAATTCATTGTGTTAGAAAATATTTGATTTGATTTGATTTAGGAGTGTGGAAACAGTTTGTTACACATATATTTGATTTTAGATTTATATAGATTTGATTTAAATCTAAAATAGAATATATTTGATTTAGCTTAGGGACCAAGCTAACCTAAATCTATAAATAGAGGGAGTAACCCCTATTTTTATAATTCAATTCATTTACAGTATTTTGCAGTTGCAAAGTGAATAAGAAAGTTTCCACAGTTTATGGGTAGAGAGAAACTCTATAAAAAATATTTCCTTCTTCTTCTTTATTTCTTTAATTGCTCATTGTTATTGTGTGGTGATATCAATCTTGTACATCAAGATTGGTAGAAATTCATCATAGATTTTGGTGGATTTCTAACATCTAGTATCAGAGCTCCGGTTAATCGATTCAAGGGAAGAACAATCAAGAATGATTGTGGAAGAAGAATTCATGATGGCACTGAGTTATGGGAATGCGAATTATCCAGCAAGTCTACCAATTTTGAAAGTAAATAACTATGACAATTGGTGCAAGCAGATGAAGATTTTATTCCGTTGTCAGGGTCTTTGGGATCTTGTAAAGGATGGAGTAGAAGAGCTTGAAGAAGACGCTTCATAAGAAGAAAAGAAAGAACACAAAATCGGAGAAGAATAGTTATAAAGCTCTCTTTATAATTCATCAACGTCTGAGTCTAGACAACTTCGAAAAGGTTAGTGATTCAGAATCTGCAAAAGAAGCCTGGGAGATCCTTGAGAAATCTTTTAGAGGTGCTGAAAAGGTGAAAAAGGTGAGGTTACAAACTCAAAAGAGAACATATGAATTGCTTAAGATGGAAGACAATGAAAGAATATCTGATTTCTTCACTAGAGTTACAAAACTAGTGAATCAAATCAAGACATGTGGAGAGGTATTAACAACCAGAGCTATTGTTTCCAAGATTTTGAGATGTTTGGCCCCTAAGTTCGACCACATGGTGGTGACTATAGAAGAAGGGAAATATTTGTCGAAATTGACAAAGGAAGAGCTTCAAGGGACGCTTGAATCTTATGAACAAAAGATGAATGAAAGAGCTGCAGGCAAATCAAAGAGTCATGTGGCTATGCAGGCTCAATCAGCAAAAGACAAGAAAGGCAACGGAGAGTGGTTCGACAGAGGTAGAAGTGGATACAACAATTCGACTAGTAGAGGAAACCAGAGCGAAGGAAACATATCGAGTCAGAGAAGACCATTCCAAGGCAACCAAAGAGGTGGTGTTGCAAATAGAGGAAGATGTGGTGGTTGAAAGCCTGATAAGAGTCACATTTAATACAATTGTCAGAAGTATGGTCATTATTCGAGTGATTGTCTAGAGAAGCGAAAGAATCAAGAAAGTGATGCAAAGAGATTGGCATAACATACTTAGTCGTCAAATTGTTGAGTCCATCGCCAAGAGTTAGGAAGATCCAATTGTTGATTTCGAAGTCACCATCATCGTCTTCTAAACCAGTCTTGTCAGATTTGAATAAAAGTTAGGAAGATCCAATTGTTCTTTTTATCTATTAACTTACATATCACTCCTTTACATTTCAAACTTTTATTCTTTTCCCCATTCCTTTTTGCTAATGACAAAGGGGGAGAAGATATATATGTGTATACATGTGTTTCTCTAACAACAATTTGTAGCAAACATACACTTTCAATTTTTCAAGTGGTCTCCAATTCATAAATCATGGGGGAGCTTTGATTTAGGGGGAGTCTCTATATAACTTCAAAAAACTTCAATTGTTGGAGAAAACAAAATGATTCTTATTTTCAAACAAAAGATTGTCATCATCAAAAAGGGGGAGAATGTGAAGTCAAGATGCAATATCAAGCTTGCCTCCTAGTGTTTTGATGAAGACAATAAATAATGAAGACTTTGATGGCAAAAAGAAATGGCTCAAATTATCATAATCAAGTCTTGAAGAATCAAAAGCAAAATGTCAAAGGTTATGCATTCAATCTTACTATATGCATACAAGTGTTCACAAAATAATCCATGCATCCATAAAAATGCTAAAAAATATTTTACATATCAAATTAAGTTAGAACAATTTTTGAAAAATAAATTTTGAGAAAAAATGCACTGGGAACCGGTTCCTCCATATGGGACCCGGTTACCCAATTCCTGAAAAAACAAGCCCCTGGATTTTTGTATGGGGAACCCGGGTTCTCCCAGCTGGGAACCGATTCCCCTGTGTAAATTTCAAATTTTTTTTTAATGTTGGTTCAGCAGAAACCGGGTTCTCCCAGATGGGAACCGGTTTCCCCTGAACCAGTGTGAAAAATATTTTTACATTTTGGGCAGATTGTTCATGGTATCTTTACATGGAACCATGACAACTTTTCATATGATTATACACTTTTGTAAAGATGTTTTACAACATATAAATACTGAAAATTTTCAGAATTAATACACCTTCTTCAATTAACATTTTCTACATTCAAAAACTCTCAAATTTTCAAATACTCTCAAGTGTTCTACATCAAATATTTTGTGAAACTTTCCATACATATTTTTCATTGAAAAATTATTCTAAGTTTCATATTATCATTGTGAACACTTGCATCCATTATTGAGAATTGTTTTTCTTGAAGAAGAAGATCAATCCAAGATTGATATAGTGTACTACAAACTTCAAAATCTCTTGTATAAATTCAAACATACTTATTGTTTTCTTGCTGTCCAGGATTGTTGGAAGTAAGTTGTGCATTGAAGAGGATTGTTATTCTTGCACATAGTGTTGTTAGACCTTAAAGGTTTTAAGAACCTTTGGTCTCCCTATAGGTTAGATAGTAGGCTTCACAATTGGTGTGAATAGGCTGTACAATAATTCTAACTATAGTGAAATCTCTTGCATGTTGTAAGGGGACTGGAGTACTCTCGATCTGTGAGGGGAACCAGGATATATCCTTGTGTTCTTTACTTTTCAGCATTTACCGCTTTCATTTATACCTTAACCAGAAAAGAAAGAATCCTCACATACTTCCATCAATCAAACCCAAAAATATTGTTTCAAGTATTCATAAAAACCGATAAATTTTTAAACACCTAATTCACCCCCCTCTTAGGCGCACCTGATACTTACACAATATCCATCAGTACATGGGACAACGTAGTGCCCTTACACTCTATGGAGACGTGCAAGTCTTTGTTTTGTTTCCTCCCGGCAGGAGTTAGATCAGCATCAGAAAAGCCCAAACCATTTTCTACAGTCAGGCTAGCAATACAACTTTCGAATTGGTCAGCAGAAGTGTCTCGCGGTATGTGAGCATTCTTCAGATACTTCACCAAGGCTTTAGCATAAGCCTCGGAGTACAACAATAGTGCTAGCATGGAAATCTTGGATGGGGTTTGTCCCAACTTCTCCACAACATTGTAGTCGCTCTTCTTAATGATCTTCAGAATTTCCCCCATCTCTTGATTGGAGGTACATTCAGCAACTTCCTTTGGTATTTCCGTCTGAACAGGTTGAGTCACTTTCTCTTTCCCTCGAGCCTCGGGAGTTGGTTCAATAGAAGGAATGCGAATTGGTGTAGCGGTATCCTTTAGAGGAGAGATATCTGGAGAAAATACTCTTCCAGTTCTGGTTACTTTGCTTGATCCGGTGATATTGTCGATATCAAGATTAATGGCTTCAAGTCTACTGTCTTTGATGGCCAATGGTTCTTGATCCGAAGACGTCATACCAATCTCCTTTAGATAGGAGTAATTGCCTTTTGTTTTCTGTTATGCTTTTCGTTCTTTATTTACGTTCAGACAATAGAACTTTAAAGCCTAATGCCTTGCCCGGGGCATCATGGCTCGTTTGTGAGGGTTATCATTTGTCATTTGCATATTTTCATTCAATAAAATCATTGGACTTTTGCATTTAATTATTTTTTTCGTTCTTTTCTTTTACTTTACTACCCCTTCAAAAGCTATGTGTTCTTACACACACCCATGTGATACACTGCAGATTCACTCCGAATCTCGTTGATAATAACTTTGCACTTACTACATATGACTTCGATAACCCGATCTACCAAGCCAAAGACGAAGGTACGGAAGATTTTGAAGTGTTAGGAGAACTTGTCATATTTCTACAGCAAGAAGAACAGGTTATACAGCCACACGAAGAGCCATTCGAGGTTGTGAATCTAGGTATCGACGAAGACAGAAAAGAAATCAAGATAGGAGCAGGTCTTGAGAACAGTATCAAAGAGAGATTGGTCCAGATGCTACGAGACTATATTGAGGTTTCTGCTTGGTCCTACAAAGACATGCCAGGTCTAGACATTGATATTGTGGTGCACCAGTTACCGACAAAAGAAGGTTTTCTCCCAGTAAAGAAAAAGGTTCGCCGCATGCGTCCTGAGATGTCTGAGAAAATCAAAGCCGAAGTCATAAAGCAGTTCAATGTCGGTTTCTTAGCCGTTACTTCTTATCCACAGTGGGTTGCAAATGTGGTACCTGTACCTAAGAAAGATGGCAAAGTACGGATGTGTGTGGATTACAGAGATTTGAACAGAGCAAGTCCGAAAGACGATTTCCCACTGCCTCATATTGATGTTCTAGTCGACAACACCGCTCAACATAAGGTCTTCTCCTTCATGGATGGTTTCTCCGGTTACAATCAGATCAAAATGGCTCCTAAAGACATCGAAAAGACTACTTTCGTTACACAGTGGGGTACACTCTGCTATAAGGTCATGCCATTCGGTCTGAAGAACGTTGGCGCCACTTATCAACGTGCCATGTTTCATACCCCAATTTTTGACCTAAGATACCACCTTACATATGCATCACTGCATCACTAACAGTTTCAGAATAGAATAGATCGTGTGTGGCTTCTAGAAGTCAAAATCAGGGTTTCTTCAAAATTTCATATATTCAAGATATGATCAATTAGGGTTTGAGTTTCCACTCACCTCAAATGGTCTATCTTAATCAATCATCAACATTTGATCTTCAGATTCCCAACTTTTTCTCATGATCTATCATGAATCGACCAATTAGGGTTTTGATCGAGGATAGTGAATCATTGACTTTCTGCTCAATGAATGACCTATTTGCTTGTAGATTGATCTTAACATCTTCAATACAATATCTTGACCTAATTTCTTGATTCAAAACATTTCAAAGTCCATGTTTCTTCATCAGACAAATTCTGAATCATCTGATGAAAATTCATCTACTCAAAAAAGTCAAACTTTGAATTTTGGTCAACTTTTTCAATCATAAAAACATTTCAAATGATCCATCATGATCATAAAAAATCAAGAAATGTGAAAAAGTCAACCAAAAGTCAAGATTTGAAAAAAATTTCTGACACTTAGAAAAATTTTCAAGTGTTAAGAAACATGGTCTTTTCCTACTTTCATGGCCATTTTTCACCTAGATCCATTTGGATTAAGAAAAAACTCAAAACATGAAAGTTGTAGCCCTTGCTACAAGATTTCCAAAATGTCCAAGAAATTGCAAAAACACTTTGTCTAGCTATACTTTTGATTTTGAAACATAGAGCTCCAAAACCATGGATTTCAAGTTCATGCTTCAAAATTACAAGTCATTTTTTGCAACTTCTCCTTCTAGAAGCCTTGTCACCATTTAGAGGAAGATTATAACTGATAAATATCAGTTCTACATGATTGAAGATGAGGATTGAATCAAAGAAAAAATTAACCATGGTTAGGAAAGTTACTTTTGCATTAAATGCAAAAGATTTCTTCTTACCATTTAAGCCAAGTTGCAAGCTCTCTCAATTATAACCTTGCCTTGTCATTCAGATTTCTTGGCCTATAAATAGAGGTCATTTCCTCATTCTCAAACCACACCAAAGGTATCATAATCAAGCTTTCTTTCTTTCTTGAATTCTAAGTTTCAAAGTTCAAAGAGGGAATTTTTGCAATCTTCAAACCTTGAAAATCTGAGAGAATTTAGGCTTCTAACATGTTCTAAACATCAATTAAAAGTTGTTCAAAACATAAAACCATCACAAGAACTGCCCAAACTCAGAATCATTGTTCAAAATCTCAAAACTTGCAAATGATGCCTTAACATCCAAACTTCTAATTTGCTCGTGCTAACTTTGATTTAACACTTCAAACATCACCCATACACTTCATATGAGTGATCCAAATCATTATCCTTGACCTGTAACATCTCCAGCCTCAAATTCGAAACTTACATCAAGGAGCTGCAGTTGGACTTGGGTGGAATGATCTAGACCATTTCAAAGCAAGCATAGTATTCAAACACCTTCCATAAGGTTTAGTGGTGCTATAGCAATCATCAAACAACAACTGGAAACACTCTAAATAGGATTTCGATTTCAGTTCGAAGAGGTAAGCCACTCATACTTTGAACTCTATGATTCATGCATTCTAGTTCAAAAATTGCTTGGCCAATTTGTTTCTGCACTTATGCTGATCATTAACCCTCAATCAATTTCATAAATCATGATACATACACGATTTCATGTTGATTCTTAGAATTGGGGTTCATCTGGACACGTTCAAAATTAATCATCTTAAACTGAAAATAAATGAAATTAATCATCACCATCATGTTCCTGGTTAAAAATCGAGCAAGTTTCATGTTTACATCTTTCAATTTCATTAAGAAATGAAGAATCTATGAATTGATGAAGATTGAAGAAGAAGAAGAAGAACATTGCGTGCGTTATTTCGTTTTCCAGAAATTCAAATAATTGGTTTATAATATAATAACATGAAGTAAAATAAATAAACGGATGTATAGCCACCCTAGTGGTAGACAACGCGCTTTCATGTTCCTTGCCTTGCCTATGGTCCAGGGTTCGAATCCCCCTAAGACCATTTTGTCATTTTTTTTTCACTTTCCTTCATTTTAAAACATTTCAAAGACTTGTTTTCAAATATAAGTAAATGGAAGCGTATAAATAACAAGTTAAACACTTGGCTCAGTGGTAAAGCTTTTCACTTCTAAGCCAAAGGTCTTGAGTTCAAACCTCCTTAGGACCAAAATCAAATTTTTACTACTTGTTTTCTTCACATTTTCTATCAAAACTTCAATATTTTCAAAAACCAATCAAAACTTCTCATTTTGAGATGATTTTGCACACTTGTCATTTAGTATACCTATTTTATGATTATGTCAAAAAAATCCAAAAATATTTTCTTTTGATTATATTTTTATTAAGTCACAAATGAGACATTTTAAGTATTTCTTAATACTTTTCAAAGATGTTTTCTTTCAAACTTTCAAACTCAAATCTTTTCAAAAACTTCTTGTGAATAATATACTTCACTTTTCAAAATCATTTTCAAAAACTTTTCAAAAACTTTTCAAAAACTTTTCAACAAACTTACACACCTTTTTCCATGATCGACTCGATTTGAAGATAAAACCGAACCAGTTTTTCCTCGAATTTCTTAAACGATCATGGGCCTCCCTCACGGTGTAAGTCCCAATCCTTTTATGTACATATTAAATTTTCCTTGTACATATTCAATCATCTTTGTAAATATCCAAGCATAAAGAAACTTCGTTCGTTTGTTTTCATTCGCTTGTTTATACACCAAATCCATTGGTATTAAGAGAAGGATTATTCCCGGTGAAACTCCTCTTAAACTAATGGGCCTCCCTTACGGTGTAAGTCCCAACCCTCCTATGTACATGTTCATTTCCTTGTACATAAACACCCCTTCGTGTACATATTCATTCCTTTGTACACATTCAAACTTGTAAATATTCAAGTTACACTTGCTTTAAACGCATGTTTTATACACTTGTTTATATTTCCTTCATAAACTCCTGTGAATACATATCACACACTTGTTCATATAACTGTTCAGTTATAGCATGACAACTAGTCTAACAACTAGGTTCCCCTTTAGCCTCCTCTTGGGCTTTGTACAAGATAACTCATTTAGTGAGTTAGCCTCCTCTTAGGCTTCATATAAGAAAGTCATTTACTGAGTTTAGCCTCCGCTTAGGCTTCATATAAGACAACACTCCCCTGTTGAGTCAACCTCCTCTTGGGCTTCGTTCAAAAGAACTCCTCGTTGAGTTTAGCTTTCTCTTTGGCATCAAACAAGAAAGGGACCAGGAAATCTCTTAATAGCCTCCTATTGGGATTCCAATACAAAGAATCACCCGCGCTAGGATAGAACCCTGAGAGGATGATTTCCTGGTGAAATCACTCTTGAATCCTAAGAGGATGGTTTCCCGGTGAAACCACTCTTAAAGCCAAAGCCAGCCATACCCTATAGATTCCTCTTGAGCTTCATACAAGGACCCTCGATGACCCTCGGAATGCCTTCTCTTGGACTTACAATACAAGGACCCTCGATGACCCTCGGAATGCCTCCTCTTGGGCTTACAATACTAGGACCCACGGGCTTCTTAAAAGCATCCCCCTAATCCAATCAGTTTCTCCTCGAGATTTAGACATTTATCATCTCTATGGAAGAAGTATCTCATCTATCACATCACATACAATCAAAAATACTTTTCAAACAAAAACATCTCTTAATCGTAAGTGGTAACGCTTGTACACTCGAGCAAAACACCCAATGCTTACAATTAAAAGATTCAATCATTTTTCAAACATCTTTCTTAACTCGTACGTGGTAACGCTTGTACACTCAAGCAAAACACCTATAACTTACGACGAAAGATTCAATCAATCCCTTCAAAATGTATGTGATGAAATAGATTAGATACATTTTTCATTAAGATGACATTTGTCTTTGTCTCTTAATAACATCTCGTTGCTTCCACTAGCATAAGTGGGAACTACAATTGCTCTGAATTTCTCAACATCCCTTTGAGAATATGTAGGCACAAGGTCTTATCCTTGGCGAGCAAACTTCTTTCTCCCTCAAACCAAACAAACCATAGCTCCCTTTAGATCCGATCTACAAATGCTCTGATTCCCATTAAGGGATATGTATGCAGAAGATCCCAATGATCTTTGCGAGCACAATAATAACAAAACCTAGGATCCCACATAATACCTTTCTTAAAATCCAAAGGAGAAACTTTCCCAACAATAGAAATAGCAATTTAAAACACACAAACATATCAAACTATTCATATATAAAGCTATAGATAACTATATATATTTAGGGTGCCACATCTATTCCCTTTATATAACAAACCCCCTTGCCCGTAATCTCCCAAATGCGTTGCATCTAGTTCGCGCTAGTCGTAATGCATATCATATCAATTGAGGGTATTGCAGCTTTCCCCTTTTTCATAATCATTTTTCTTGTGTTGAAAATAATAAAGATTGATGCTCGTGGCATCTTTATAAACAAATCAAAAGAGTAAATCGTTTCGATTCAGAGAATCCGAATTCCGATTCGATTCCCTCGCGCGTCACTTTTTAACGCGAACAGAAAAAATTGCGACTCTGCTGGGGTGTACGCTAAACTTTTATTTTCAAAAAAAAATTGTGACTCTGCCAAAGAGCACCAAGCTTTTTTTGTTTTCAAAAAGAAAAAAAAAGGGGTTAAGCTTTCATATGTGCATATGTTTGTTTTTCTTTATTGTGTGTTTTTGCGATTTCATCTGATGGAAAGAAATCCTAACCCGGATTTAAAAAATATTTTAAGATCTAGGTGGGGGTATAATCCTATTAACTTGTGGGAAGTTTCATTACTTACTAAGTTAATTTGAGATCCCTCTCTTAGTGGAGGTTGTCTTGGGAGTATTTGTGTTTAACAAGTATTTGCGAAGACATTTTGCTTTCGAGAGAACTAACGAAGCTGAGTGGCTGTAGAACACATAACCCATCCTGGCCATTTAGGATGTAGTGCATAAGCTATTCAGGCGTAAGCTTAGAATAGTTGTCATGCGAGACTACGATCAGGCGAGTTTTTCTTGAAAAATATTATTGGACTTCGAGTATTCAACAAATCCGATAATATTTCAAAGAGAAGCGTTGAACCTGTATTATCAGTAGAACCCGTTTCACAGATGAATAAGCCCTTAGAACTTACCCACGTTTAGTTCTTATCGTTGGCCTCATGCTCGTGATTTCAAACGCTTGACCGTGTGTATAACCACTAACCATGTTTGAATCTTTGTGGCATTCATGCATTCATTCAAAAACTTCATTTCTCTTCCCGTTTCCAAAGAATTTAGAGATTTTTCTTTGTAAATATTTTAGGTTAGAGTGATGGACGTCAGGGGAAGATTTACCAAGAAATACAGTTTTAGAATTCCTAATGTAGGAAAGTTAAAAGAGTTAGCATCCTTGGTAGAAGATCCCTCGGATTTCAGAAAACGCTATGGAACTCTTTTAACTGCCTTGAACACTAACATTGATGAAGGACTTCTCAAAACTTTCGTTCAGTTTTATGATCCAACCTATTGTTGTTTCACTTTCCCTGATTATCAGTTGATGCCTACTTTGGAAGAGTATGCACACATCTTAGGTATCTCAGTATCAGATAAGGTGCCTTTCAATGGTTTGGAAGCCATTCCTAAGCCACCAGTCATTGCAGCAATGACTCACTTAAAGAAATATGAGATAGACAAAAACCTAACTACCAAAGGAAAACTCTTAGGACTAACTTCAAAGTTCCTAATGGAGAAGGCTCTTAAAGTCTCTGAAGCCGGTAGTATGGTAGCCTTTGAAGCTGTTTTAGCTTTACTCATCTATGGATTGGTGTTGTTTCCCAACTTCTTGGCAGACACGTGATGTCAGAGAATGTTATGACACAAGATTCGACAATCTGTTAACAATTCACACAAGAATTTAAAAAGAATAAAGAACACAATAAATTGTTCACCCGATGTATAACAACACCTACATCTGGGGGCTACCAAGCCAGGGAGGAAATTCACTATTAGTAGAATTAATTCAGGAATAAACCAACCAGTTTATCTCCTTCACTTAAAACCTACCCAATGCAACTTCAATCTAAGTCCTACTTAGACCTTGAGTTCCTACTCACTCCCCCTCAATCACAGCAGTGATATCAACCTATTGATTAATTGAATTGTGAAGACACACTTCAATAAACTATCTTGATTTTGCTTCAAAGCTTTAATCAAGAGACAAACACTCGTGCTTCAAAGCTTTGAGTGATAAACTACCCTTACAATCAAATCCTAGTCCAAAGCACTTATCAATTGATAATTGTTTTGGCTCACAAGAGTTACTAGAATTACACAAATTACAACCTGCTAAATCTTCAATACAGTCCAAGGGCGCTGCAGCAAAGTAAGGGTTGTATTCCTTTTATAGAAGCAGTCCTGAAACTTCAGTTTTGGGCTTCCATAAAAATAGCTAGGGTTCACTTAATTTACTCCTAAAAACTTGGTCTTTCCAACAACCAATTTAGTTTTAATTAAGCTTAACCTAACATCCACGTGAGCAAGTAATTTTAATAACAGAACAACACAATAAAACAGCTCAACAAACTTCCTGAAAAATCTCAGAAAGAAAACAGATTCTGCATAACAGAATGTCACACAGAATGTCATAACATCTGTTATGACATCAATCAAACTTCTGCAGAATTTCCTGTACAACACTTGCTTCCTGATCTGAGCTGTACTCAAGCATTCTTCTCATGCAGAATCTATCTTCAACTCTGAATGTCATGACATCAATCAAGACATTTTCATATCCTAGTTTTACCAAAAATTAATGCCAACTTAAAACACTAACAAACTCCCCCTTTGGCAAATTTTTGGCTAAAACAAACTAAGCTTATCAGAGTACCCATGCAGCATAAAAATAAAACTAGTCTAAGCTATTCTAAGCTTAAAAACTAGGACTTAGAGAAGATAAATTCTACCCACAATTATGCATACAATTTCCCATAAAAACCCATAAGGTACCCATAAGTACTTCTCCCCCTTTTTAGCCATAAAAGAGGCCAAAGATACCAGTACAAATGCCCCAACATTCATCACATATTATAGAACAGTACCATCAGTTTAAAGTTTACAACTTTGTCAAATGATTACAATCATCCAAAACAAAATAGGGAAATAACAAAAACACAGTTTAAACATAACAAAGGTTATCAAATTAAGTGCTCTCCTCTCCTGAAGAAGCACTATGAAAAGAAGCATCTTCAGAAACTTCTTCAGCTCCAGCCATCTGAACATCATCATTTTCAGCATCACCAACAATATCATTACCAGCTATCCCTTCATCCTCAACCTCTGTGTCCTGCTCTAGTTGAGAGATCAGCTCTTCAAGGCTTTGCTTCCTTGCTTCAAGCTCTTTGCAGGTAGCTTTTAGCACAGCTAAGACTGTTGCCTTTTGAGAAGTTGCCTTGACATTGGATGTCTCACCAGATGTCATGACAATGTCTGGGACATGTCTGCCTTGAAAAAGTTTGTAGTGAAATCCAAGAGCAGGGGCTCTTTTGCAGACTGCATCTCTGTCAACTAGAATATCAGGAAATTGTTCAATGATAATTCCACACAGTAGGGAGGGAAAGGCTATTGGTCCTTTGATTGCATAGCTTTCAGCATGCTTGAGGGTCTGTTCAAATATGTAGGTTCCATAGTCAAATTTAGCCTGAGTGCCTACTGCATATATGAATCTTCCCAGTCCAATAGAAATGGTTGACTTGTGATTGGTTGGGACCCAGTTAGCAGCACCTATCTTATGCAGGATGGCAAACTTGACACTCAACTTACTGGCTGTGAGTTTTCCCTTCAGAGGCCATTGCTTTACTTGTTTGGAAGTGATGGTTTGATAGATTTGGTTATCAGTTTCCTCAAGCTCTGGCGGAGCATCATCTGATCTCCCCAGGAATCTGTTGATCACTCTTGGAGAGAACTTTACTTTTCTCCCCCTCACATACACAGTCCTATAGTCTGCAGACCTCCCATCACCATAACCACTTGACAAGTTCACTATGAACTCCTTTACCAGCACATCATAACAGTTTGAGAAATTCACAACTGTCTTCATTAAACCAGCCTCCTTAATCAAATCAACAATTTCTTTGCACTCAAGTGCACTCTTATTCAGCTCTCTTTCCAGAGCAATCCTCTTTAAGCACACATACTTCCATCTCCCAGCATTCTCAGGATGATGGAATGAGATGTTGTCAGTAGCCACTTCAGGCACCTTGGGAAGTTTCCCAAGAGTTGGCTTCTTCCTTGGATGAATGTCTGTGACATTCTCCTCAACATCAAAGTCAGAATCTTGATCAGACTCTGAAGGTTCAGGTACCTTCCTTTTCTTCACAATTGGGGTTCTCTTGGGTCTAGAACCACCACCAACAGTCTTCACCCTTTTCTTCCTTTCAGAGGGTCCAGCCTTGTTGTTCTTTTCAGCCTTAGAAACATCTTCAGCAACCTTTTCTTTAACAGGGCTCTGAGAGACAGCCTGTTTGCCTTTCCTTCTCATCATCCTCTTTGCAATGCTTGGGTTGGCATTTGCAATGAGGTCATTGTCTGAGTATACTTCATCTAAATCAATGACAGGGGTATCAGCTAAATTCTCATAATCTTGAACAGGAGACTTTTCAAGATCATCACCACTTGGTTTCTCTGGAGTCTCTTCTAAGATACTATCAGAAATGTAATCAGCAGGGGTTTTATCAGAAGCACACTTTTCTTGGGATTCTTCATGAATACCAGGGGAATCATTACAAGCATCATCAATACATACTTCAGAATCTTTAACTGAGGGATTACCAGCATTCTTGACAGGTGAATCAACAGCAGTTTCAGTGTCAGGATCCATAGGGGTTTTCTGGACATGATCATCAGATGTCTTGACATTCTCAGTGACATCTGGATCAGCTGCTAAACTAGGGCTAGCAGACTTTTGGTTTAAAGGAACAGAAACCCCAGGTACAGATTGGTTTTCATTTAGGATCCTAGTTACTAACCTAGCAATGGCTACATGCACAGACCTAGACCCCTCTTTGTTTGCTATTTCTGGGGGTATAGAAGAAGATGGTTCTGAGGTCTTACCAGAAGGTGATGCTTGTGACCTTCGTGCATTTCTTGTACGCAGTTTCTTGACCTTCTTAGGGTCAGTTGCCAATGCACGCAGTGGAGTAACCCTCAGAGCTTCAACATGCATGTCTTCAGCATTTGCCCTAATGTCAGCCATGGTGGGAGATGAAGAGCCAGAGTTTTGTGATGATGAGGAAGACGATGATAGGTTCTGTTGAGACATTTTGGAGAGGGCAAGAGAAATTTCACAGAAGGCTTGAGAGTTTTTGTTGATGGAATGACAATAGAGACTTTCAGCAGAAGAAACTGAACTATATATATGCCTCTTCCTATTCTTGAATATTTGAAAAACAAGAAGAAAATAATTAATTACTCCACTTAAAATTAAATGAAATAAAAGGTCTCTTCCATTCCTTGTTGTAAGCAATTTTAATTGCTACAATTTCTCATATTGACAAATACCCAACTTGCCCCTTAACTTTTCAAATGGACTAGTATCAAGGGCTTTAGTGAAAATGTCAGCCAGTTGGAGTTCAGTAGAAACATGCTCCAATTTAATCACTTCCTCCTCCACAAGATCTCTGATGAAGTGATGTCTAATGTCAATGTGCTTAGTCCTACTGTGCTGTATAGGATTCTTTGAAAAATTAATAGCACTCAGGTTGTCACAGTACAATGTCATGACATTCTGTGTGACATTGTACTCAGTCAGCATCTGCTTCATCCAGACCATTTGAGAACAATTGCTACCAGTTGCTATGTATTCAGCCTCAGCATTGGGCAAAGACACACAGTTTTGTTTCTTGCTGAATTAAGAGACAAGATTGTTCCCCAAGAAGAAGCATCCTCCAGAAGTGCTTTTTCTATCATCAGCACTACCAGCCCAATCACAGTAGCCAGACAGAACTAGTTCACATCCATGAGAATACTGTATACCATAGTTGCAAGTTACATTCACATACTTCAGAATTCTCTTCACCTGATTTATGTGACTTATCTTAGGTTCAGCCTGGTATCTTGCACCTCCCCCTACAGCAAAAGCAATGTCAGGTCTACTGGCTGTCAAGTACAACAAGCTTCCTATCATGCTTCTATACAAGCTTTGATCAACACTTTCTCCTCTTGTGTCTTTGGACAACTTCAAATAAGTAGGAGTAGGATTCCTTTTATGGCTGGCATTCTCCATTCCAAATTTCTTGACAATATTCCTTGCATACTTGCTTTGTGAAAGGGATGTTGATTCTTCCATTTGTGTGACTTTCAGTTCAAGAAAGTAAGTCAATTCTCCCATGAGGCTCATTCCAAACTCAGCTTGCATTTGATTGGCAAAAAGTCTCACCATTGTATCTGACATTCCTCCAAATACTATGTCAGCAACATACATTTGAGCCACCATTATCTTTCCTCCTTCATCCTTGACAAGGAGAGTTTTACCCAAGGCTCCTTTCCTATATCCTTTGTAAGTAAGGAACTTGGTCAGCCTTTCATACCAGGCCCTAGGTGCTTGCTTCAGCACTTTAGAAGTGATCAAATGTCTAGACATTGGGTGTAACATTCTGGTTTGCCTTCCAACCTGACACTCATCACAGACTCTCCCTTCATCAATATGGAGTCTTGGTATCCTTCTGACAACCTCCATGGAAATGATCTTTTTCATTCCTCTGAGATGTAAATGACCAAGTGTTTGGTGCCACAATTTTACCTCCTTTTCATCTTTGTCTGTAGAGCAAACAGAAGGCAGGTTGGTGTTCTCAGATTCCCACATGTAGCAGTTGTCCTTTGATCTGACTCCTCTCATAACCACTTCTTATTTATCATTGATTACAAGACATTCAGACCTAGTGAAGTTGAATTTGAATCCCATATCACATAGCTGACTTATGCTTATGAGATTAGCATTCAAACCTTTTACCAGCAATACTCCATTTAGGTTTGGAACACCAGAACAATCCAAGTTTCCAACACCTTTGATTTCTCCTTCAGCTCCATCCCCAAAAGTAACAGAACTGGTAGAGTGGGGTTTGACATTACTCAGAAGATTTTTTATTCCAGTCCTATGCTTAGAACACCCACTGTCAAAGTACCAATCTTCCTTGGCAGACACTCCAAGGGAAGTGTGAGCTATCAATGCTGCAGTCCTCTTCTTCCACTGTTGAGTGTAGGGAACCTTGTAGCTCTTAGGCTTGACATAAGGAGTCTGATTAGGATATCCATGTAATCTATAGCATAAAGGCTTTATGTGACCAAACCTCCCACAATAATGACATCTCCATCTTTGAAACTTTTTATTCATGTTTCTCTGATCTTGATGTTGAACCCAATATTGTGACATCTGCTTTGACATTGGCTTATTAGGTCTGTTCTTCTTCTTGTTATCAGCAAATTTCTTGGCAGCCACATACCCAGAACCAGACACATTTCCTGCTTTATGTTGTGACACCTGCTTTGACATTGGTTTCCCATGCCTCTTCTTCTTCTTCTTCTTGCCACTAACAGGTTTCTTTGCAGCTTCATATCCCAGACCATGCTTATTTCCTGCATTCTGTCCAAGCTGAAGAATTTCCTCCAACTTATCAGTACCAGATGTCAACATTTTGACTGACTTAGACATCTGATCAAGTTTGGAGTTCAACACTATAATTTCACTGTTGAGGTGACTTATAGTAGTTGTGTTTTCCTTCTTCTCAACCTCCAATTTTTCATTCTCAGCCTCCAACTTCTCAATCAGCTTTTTCTGTTTCTCATTTTGCTGACATACTTCACCACTTCTTACACACAGCTTCTTGTAAGTTTCAGCAAGCTCTTCAAATGTCACTTCCTCATCACTAGAATCCATATCAGAATTGCACACTCCAGAGAGAGCAGTGACAAGTTTGGCTGCTTCTTCCTCAGATTCACTTCCTGAATCACCATCAGACCAAGTGACAGCCATCCCTTTCTGTTGTTTCTTCAGAAAGGTAGGGCATTCAGCTCTAATATGCCCATATCCTTCACAACCATGACACTGGATTTCTCTGCTTTGAGTTTCTTTTTCTTCTGACTTGGATCTTCTGCTGGAGTCATAAGATCTGCTAATGTCAGATGAAATGTTCTTGACATTGGACCTTGACTTTGGATCAATCCTCTTGATGAGCTTGTTGAACTGTCTTCCAAGCATAACTATAGCTTCAGATATCTTCTCTTCATCATCCTCCTTGCATCCCTCTTCAGTATTGGATACAAGTGCTATGCTCTTGTTCTTCCTGTCAACAGTTTCACTGATTCCCATCTCAAAAGTCTGGAGAGATCCAACAAGTTATTCCACCTTCAAGGTGCTGATGTCCCGAGCTTCCTCTATAGCAGTCACTTTCATTTCAAACCTTTTAGGCAATGATCTGAGAATCTTTCTCACCAGCTTTTCTTCTGACATCTTTTCACCAAGTGCTCCTGAGGTGTTGGCAATCTCCAAGATATTCATGTGAAACTCATGAATGGTCTCATCTTCCTTCATCTTCAGATTCTCAAATTTGGTAGTGAGCATCTGAAGTCTTGACATTTTAACCTTGGATGTCCCCTCATGAGTGGTCTTGAGAGTGTCCCAAACATCTTTGGCAAGTTCACACTGATGAACTAGTCTGAAGATATTTCTGTCAATTCCATTGAATAATGCATTCAATGCTTTAGAGTTGCCCAGTGCAAGCTCTTCTTCTTCTTTGCTTCATTCTTCCTCAGGTTTCAAGACAGCAGTTCCATCTTTCTCAAGCTTGGTGGGATGTTTCCATCCTTTGTCAGCAGCTCTCCAAGCTTTAATATCCAGTGACCTCAAAAAGGCAACCATACGAGGTTTCCAATAATCATAATTAGATCCATCCAGTATAGGTGGTCTACCTCCAAATCCTCCTTCCTTATCCATTACGCCAGAAACTATTATCCCTAGATCTCACCTAGAAATAACAGGCAGGGTGCCTGCTCTGATGCCAATTGAAATTCCTGGCAGCAGATACGTGATGTCACAGAGAATGTTATGACACACACTCTGTTAACAATTCACACAGTAAATTTAAACAGCAATAAAGAACACAATAAATTGTTCACCCAGTTCAATGTATAACAACACCTACATCTGGGGGCTACCAAGCCAGGGAGGAAATTCACTATTAGTAGAATTAATTCAGGAATAAAC
The DNA here is from genome assembly GCA_021764765.1 of Vicia sativa. Taxonomy (NCBI): domain Eukaryota; kingdom Viridiplantae; phylum Streptophyta; class Magnoliopsida; order Fabales; family Fabaceae; genus Vicia; species Vicia sativa. Next base: position 169,612,653 of record CM038796.1, read on the forward strand.
CAACCAGTTTATCTCCTTCACTTAAAACCTACCCAATGCAACTTCAATCTAAGTCCTACTTAGACCTGAGTTCCTACTCACTCCCCCTCAATCACAGCAGTGATATCAACCTATTGATTAATTGAATTGTGAAGACACACTTCAATAAACTATCTTGATTTTGCTTCAAAGCTTTAATCAAGAGACAAACACTCGTGCTTCAAAGCTTTGAGTGATAAACTACCCTTACAATCAAATCCTAGTCCAAAGCACTTATCAATTGATAATTGTTTTGGCTCACAAGAGTTACTAGAATTACACAAATTACAACCTGCTAAATCTTCAATACAGTCCAAGGGCGCTGCAGCAAAGTAAGGGTTGTATTCCTTTTATAGAAGCAGTCCTGAAACTTCAGTTTTAGGCTTCCATAAAAATAGCTAGGGTTCACTTAATTTACTCCTAAAAACTTGGTCTTTCCAACAACCAATTTAGTTTTAATTAAGCTTAACCTAACATCCACGTGAGCATGTAATTTTAATAACAGAACAACACAATAAAACAGCTCAACAAACTTCCTGAAAAATCTCAGAAAGAAAACAGATTCTGCAGAACAGAATGTCACACAGAATGTCATAACATCTGTTATGGCATCAATCAAACTTCTGCAGAATTTCCTGTACAACACTTGCTTCCTGATCTGAGCTGTACTTAAGCATTCTTCTCATGCAGAATCTATCTTCAACTCTGAATGTCATGACATCAATCAAGACATTTTCATATCCTAGTTTTACCAAAAATTAATGCCAACTTAAAACACTAACAAACTCCCCCTTTGGCAAATTTTTGGCTAAAACAAACTAAGCTTATCAGAGTACCCATGCAGCATAAAAATAAAACTAGTCTAAGCTATTCTAAGCTTAAAAACTAGGACTTAGAGAAGATAAATTCTACCCACAATTATGCATACAATTTCCCATAAAAACCCATAAGGTACCCATAAGTACTTCTCCCCCTTTTTAGCCATAAAAGAGGCCAAAGATACCAGTACAAATGCCCCAACATTCATCACATATTATAGAACAGTACCATCAGTTTAAAGTTTACAACTTTGTCAAATGATTACAATCATCCAAAACAAAATAGGGAAATAACAAAAACACAGTTTAAACATAACAAAGGTTATCAAATTAAGTGCTCTCCTCTCCTGAAGAAGCACTATGAAAAGAAGCATCTTCAGAAACTTCTTCAGCTCCAGCCATCTGAACATCATCATTTTCAGCATCACCAACAATATCATTACCAGCTATCCCTTCATCCTCAACCTCTGTGTCCTGCTCTAGTTGAGAGATCAGCTCTTCAAGGCTTTGCTTCCTTGCTTCAAGCTCTTTGCAGGTAGCTTTTAGCACAGCTAAGACTGTTGCCTTTTGAGAAGTTGCCTTGACATTGGATGTCTCACCAGATGTCATGACAATGTCTGGGACATGTCTTCCTAGAAAAAGTTTGTAGTGAAATTCGAGAGCAGGGGCTCTTTTGCAGACTGCATCTCTGTCAACTACAATATCAGGAAATTGATCAATGATAATTCCACACAGTATGGAGGGAAAGGCTATTGGTCCTTTGATTGCATAGCTTTCAGCATGCTTGAGGGTCTGTTCAAATATGTAGGTTCCATAGTCAAATTTAGCCCGAGTGCTCATCGATATATGAATCTTCCCATTCAATAGAAATGGTTGACTTGTGATTGGTTGGGACCCAGTTAGCAGCACCTATCTTATGCAGGATGGCAAACTTGACACTCAACTTACTGGCTGTGAGTTTTCCCTTCAGAGGCCATTGCTTTACTTGTTTGGAAGTGATGGTTTGATAGATTTGGTTATCAGTTTCCTCAAGCTCTGGCGGAGCATCATCTGATCTCCCCAGGAATCTGTTGATCACTCTTGGAGAGAACTTTACTTTTCTCCCCCTCACATACACAGTCCTATAGTCTCTCCCATCACCATAACCACTTGACAAGTTCACTATGAACTCCTTTACCAGCACATCATAACAGTTTGAGAAATTCACAACTGTCTTCATTAAACCAGCCTCCTTAATCAAATCAACAATTTCTTTGCACTCAAGTGCACTCTTATTCATTCCGAGCAATCCTCTTTAACATACTTCCATCTCCCATTCTCGGGATGATGGAATGAGATGTTGTCAGTAGCCACTTCAGGCACCTTGGGAAGTTTCCCAAGAGTTGGCTTCTTCCTTGGATGAATGTCTGTGACATTCTCCTCAACATCAAAGTCAGAATCTTGATCAGACTCTGAAGGTTCAGGTACCTTCCTTTTCTTCACAATTGGGGTTCTCTTGGGTCTAGAACCACCACCAACAGTCTTCACCCTTTTCTTCCTTTCAGAGGGTCCAGCCTTGTTGTTCTTTTCAGCCTTAGAAACATCTTCAGCAACCTTTTCTTTAACAGGGCTCTGAGAGACAGCCTGTTTGCCTTTCCTTCTCATCATCCTCTTTGCAATGCTTGGGTTGGCATTTGCAATGAGGTCATTGTCTGAGTATACTTCATCTAAATCAATGACAGGGGTATCAGCTAAATTCTCATAATCTTGAACAGGAGACTTTTCAAGATCATCACCACTTGGTTTCTCTGGAGTCTCTTCTAAGATACTATCAGAAATGTAATCAGCAGGGGTTTTATCAGAAGCACACTTTTCTTGGGATTCTTCATGAATACCAGGGGAATCATTACAAGCATCATCAATACATACTTCAGAATCTTTAACTGAGGGATTACCAGCATTCTTGACAGGTGAATCAACAGCAGTTTCAGTGTCAGGATCCATAGGGGTTTTCTGGACATGATCATCAGATGTCTTGACATTCTCAGTGACATCTGGATCAGCTGCTAAACTAGGGCTAGCAGACTTTTGGTTTAAAGGAACAGAAACCCCAGGTACAGATTGGTTTTCATTTAGGATCCTAGTTACTAACCTAGCAATGGCTACATGCACAGACCTAGACCCCTCTTTGTTTGCTATTTCTGGGGGTATAGAAGAAGATGGTTCTGAGGTCTTACCAGAAGGTGATGCTTGTGACCTTCGTGCATTTCTTGTACGCAGTTTCTTGACCTTCTTAGGGTCAGTTGCCAATGCACGCAGTGGAGTAACCCTCAGAGCTTCAACATGCATGTCTTCAGCATTTGCCCTAATGTCAGCCATGGTGGGAGATGAAGAGCCAGAGTTTTGTGATGATGAGGAAGACGATGATAGGTTCTGTTGAGACATTTTGGAGAGGGCAAGAGAAATTTCACAGAAGGCTTGAGAGTTTTTGTTGATGGAATGACAATAGAGACTTTCAGCAGAAGAAACTGAACTATATATATGCCTCTTCCTATTCTTGAATATTTGAAAAACAAGAAGAAAATAATTAATTACTCCACTTAAAATTAAATGAAATAAAAGGTCTCTTCCATTCCTTGTTGTAAGCAATTTTAATTGCTACAATTTCTCATATTGACAAATACCCAACTTGCCCCTTAACTTTTCAAATGGACTAGTATCAAGGGCTTTAGTGAAAATGTCAGCCAGTTGGAGTTCAGTAGAAACATGCTCCAATTTAATCACTTCCTCCTCCACAAGATCTCTGATGAAGTGATGTCTAATGTCAATGTGCTTAGTCCTACTGTGCTGTATAGGATTCTTTGAAAAATTAATAGCACTCAGGTTGTCACAGTACAATGTCATGACATTCTGTGTGACATTGTACTCAGTCAGCATCTGCTTCATCCAGACCATTTGAGAACAATTGCTACCAGTTGCTATGTATTCAGCCTCAGCATTGGGCAAAGACACACAGTTTTGTTTCTTGCTGAATTAAGAGACAAGATTGTTCCCCAAGAAGAAGCATCCTCCAGAAGTGCTTTTTCTATCATCAGCACTACCAGCCCAATCACAGTAGCCAGACAGAACTAGTTCACATCCATGAGAATACTGTATACCATAGTTGCAAGTTACATTCACATACTTCAGAATTCTCTTCACCTGATTTATGTGACTTATCTTAGGTTCAGCCTGGTATCTTGCACCTCCCCCTACAGCAAAAGCAATGTCAGGTCTACTGGCTGTCAAGTACAACAAGCTTCCTATCATGCTTCTATACAAGCTTTGATCAACACTTTCTCCTCTTGTGTCTTTGGACAACTTCAAATAAGTAGGAGTAGGATTCCTTTTATGGCTGGCATTCTCCATTCCAAATTTCTTGACAATATTCCTTGCATACTTGCTTTGTGAAAGGGATGTTGATTCTTCCATTTGTGTGACTTTCAGTTCAAGAAAGTAAGTCAATTCTCCCATGAGGCTCATTCCAAACTCAGCTTGCATTTGATTGGCAAAAAGTCTCACCATTGTATCTGACATTCCTCCAAATACTATGTCAGCAACATACATTTGAGCCACCATTATCTTTCCTCCTTCATCCTTGACAAGGAGAGTTTTACCCAAGGCTCCTTTCCTATATCCTTTGTAAGTAAGGAACTTGGTCAGCCTTTCATACCAGGCCCTAGGTGCTTGCTTCAGCACTTTAGAAGTGATCAAATGTCTAGACATTGGGTGTAACATTCTGGTTTGCCTTCCAACCTGACACTCATCACAGACTCTCCCTTCATCAATATGGAGTCTTGGTATCCTTCTGACAACCTCCATGGAAATGATCTTTTTCATTCCTCTGAGATGTAAATGACCAAGTGTTTGGTGCCACAATTTTACCTCCTTTTCATCTTTGTCTGTAGAGCAAACAGAAGGCAGGTTGGTGTTCTCAGATTCCCACATGTAGCAGTTGTCCTTTGATCTGACTCCTCTCATAACCACTTCTTATTTATCATTGATTACAAGACATTCAGACCTAGTGAAGTTGAATTTGAATCCCATATCACATAGCTGACTTATGCTTATGAGATTAGCATTCAAACCTTTTACCAGCAATACTCCATTTAGGTTTGGAACACCAGAACAATCCAAGTTTCCAACACCTTTGATTTCTCCTTCAGCTCCATCCCCAAAAGTAACAGAACTGGTAGAGTGGGGTTTGACATTACTCAGAAGATTTTTTATTCCAGTCCTATGCTTAGAACACCCACTGTCAAAGTACCAATCTTCCTTGGCAGACACTCCAAGGGAAGTGTGAGCTATCAATGCTGCAGTCCTCTTCTTCCACTGTTGAGTGTAGGGAACCTTGTAGCTCTTAGGCTTGACATAAGGAGTCTGATTAGGATATCCATGTAATCTATAGCATAAAGGCTTTATGTGACCAAACCTCCCACAATAATGACATCTCCATCTTTGAAACTTTTTATTCATGTTTCTCTGATCTTGATGTTGAACCCAATATTGTGACATCTGCTTTGACATTGGCTTATTAGGTCTGTTCTTCTTCTTGTTATCAGCAAATTTCTTGGCAGCCACATACCCAGAACCAGACACATTTCCTGCTTTATGTTGTGACACCTGCTTTGACATTGGTTTCCCATGCCTCTTCTTCTTCTTCTTCTTGCCACTAACAGGTTTCTTTGCAGCTTCATATCCCAGACCATGCTTATTTCCTGCATTCTGTCCAAGCTGAAGAATTTCCTCCAACTTATCAGTACCAGATGTCAACATTTTGACTGACTTAGACATCTGATCAAGTTTGGAGTTCAACACTATAATTTCACTGTTGAGGTGACTTATAGTAGTTGTGTTTTCCTTCTTCTCAACCTCCAATTTTTCATTCTCAGCCTCCAACTTCTCAATCAGCTTTTTCTGTTTCTCATTTTGCTGACATACTTCACCACTTCTTACACACAGCTTCTTGTAAGTTTCAGCAAGCTCTTCAAATGTCACTTCCTCATCACTAGAATCCATATCAGAATTGCACACTCCAGAGAGAGCAGTGACAAGTTTGGCTGCTTCTTCCTCAGATTCACTTCCTGAATCACCATCAGACCAAGTGACAGCCATCCCTTTCTGTTGTTTCTTCAGAAAGGTAGGGCATTCAGCTCTAATATGCCCATATCCTTCACAACCATGACACTGGATTTCTCTGCTTTGAGTTTCTTTTTCTTCTGACTTGGATCTTCTGCTGGAGTCATAAGATCTGCTAATGTCAGATGAAATGTTCTTGACATTGGACCTTGACTTTGGATCAATCCTCTTGATGAGCTTGTTGAACTGTCTTCCAAGCATAACTATAGCTTCAGATATCTTCTCTTCATCATCCTCCTTGCATCCCTCTTCAGTATTGGATACAAGTGCTATGCTCTTGTTCTTCCTGTCAACAGTTTCACTGATTCCCATCTCAAAAGTCTGGAGAGATCCAACAAGTTATTCCACCTTCAAGGTGCTGATGTCCCGAGCTTCCTCTATAGCAGTCACTTTCATTTCAAACCTTTTAGGCAATGATCTGAGAATCTTTCTCACCAGCTTTTCTTCTGACATCTTTTCACCAAGTGCTCCTGAGGTGTTGGCAATCTCCAAGATATTCATGTGAAACTCATGAATGGTCTCATCTTCCTTCATCTTCAGATTCTCAAATTTGGTAGTGAGCATCTGAAGTCTTGACATTTTAACCTTGGATGTCCCCTCATGAGTGGTCTTGAGAGTGTCCCAAACATCTTTGGCAAGTTCACACTGATGAACTAGTCTGAAGATATTTCTGTCAATTCCATTGAATAATGCATTCAATGCTTTAGAGTTGCCCAGTGCAAGCTCTTCTTCTTCTTTGCTTCATTCTTCCTCAGGTTTCAAGACAGCAGTTCCATCTTTCTCAAGCTTGGTGGGATGTTTCCATCCTTTGTCAGCAGCTCTCCAAGCTTTAATATCCAGTGACCTCAAAAAGGCAACCATACGAGGTTTCCAATAATCATAATTAGATCCATCCAGTATAGGTGGTCTACCTCCAAATCCTCCTTCCTTATCCATTACGCCAGAAACTATTATCCCTAGATCTCACCTAGAAATAACAGGCAGGGTGCCTGCTCTGATGCCAATTGAAATTCCTGGCAGCAGATACGTGATGTCACAGAGAATGTTATGACACACACTCTGTTAACAATTCACACAGTAAATTTAAACAGCAATAAAGAACACAATAAATTGTTCACCCAGTTCAATGTATAACAACACCTACATCTGGGGGCTACCAAGCCAGGGAGGAAATTCACTATTAGTAGAATTAATTCAGGAATAAACCAACCAGTTTATCTCTTTCACTTAAAACCTACCCAATGCAACTTCAATCTAAGTCCTACTTAGACCTGAGTTCCTTCTCACTCCCCCTCAATCACAGCAGTGATATCAACCTATTGATTAATTGAATTGTGAAGACACACTTCAATAAACTATCTTGATTTTGCTTCAAAGCTTTAATCAAGAGACAAACACTCGTGCTTCAAAGCTTTGAGTGATAAACTACCCTTACAATCAAATCCTAGTCCAAAGCACTTATCAATTGATAATTGTTTTGGCTCACAAGAGTTACTAGAATTACACAAATTACAACCTGCTAAATCTTCAATACAGTCCAAGGGCGCTGCAGCAAAGTAAGGGTTGTATTCCTTTTATAGAAGCAGTCCTGAAACTTCAGTTTTGGGCTTCCATAAAAATAGCTAGGGTTCACTTAATTTACTCCTAAAAACTTGGTCTTTCCAACAACCAATTTAGTTTTAATTAAGCTTAACCTAACATCCACGTGAGCAAGTAATTTTAATAACAGAACAACACAATAAAACAGCTCAACAAACTTCCTGAAAAATCTCAGAAAGAAAACAGATTCTGCATAACAGAATGTCACACAGAATGTCATAACATCTGTTATGACATCAATCAAACTTCTGCAGAATTTCCTGTACAACACTTGCTTCCTGATCTGAGCTGTACTCAAGCATTCTTCTCATGCAGAATCTATCTTCAACTCTGAATGTCATGACATCAATCAAGACATTTTCATATCCTAGTTTTACCAAAAATTAATGCCAACTTAAAACACTAACAAACTCCCCCTTTGGCAAATTTTTGGCTAAAACAAACTAAGCTTATCAGAGTACCCATGCAGCATAAAAATAAAACTAGTCTAAGCTATTCTAAGCTTAAAAACTAGGACTTAGAGAAGATAAATTCTACCCACAATTATGCATACAATTTCCCATAAAAACCCATAAGGTACCCATAAGTACTTCTCCCCCTTTTTAGCCATAAAAGAGGCCAAAGATACCAGTACAAATGCCCCAACATTCATCACATATTATAGAACAGTACCATCAGTTTAAAGTTTACAACTTTGTCAAATGATTACAATCATCCAAAACAAAATAGGGAAATAACAAAAACACAGTTTAAACATAACAAAGGTTATCAAATTAAGTGCTCTCCTCTCCTGAAGAAGCACTATGAAAAGAAGCATCTTCAGAAACTTCTTCAGCTCCAGCCATCTGAACATCATCATTTTCAGCATCACCAACAATATCATTACCAGCTATCCCTTCATCCTCAACCTCTGTGTCCTGCTCTAGTTGAGAGATCAGCTCTTCAAGGCTTTGCTTCCTTGCTTCAAGCTCTTTGCAGGTAGCTTTTAGCACAGCTAAGACTGTTGCCTTTTGAGAAGTTGCCTTGACATTGGATGTCTCACCAGATGTCATGACAATGTCTGGGACATGTCTTCCTAGAAAAAGTTTGTAGTGAAATTCGAGAGCAGGGGCTCTTTTGCAGACTGCATCTCTGTCAACTACAATATCAGGAAATTGATCAATGATAATTCCACACAGTATGGAGGGAAAGGCTATTGGTCCTTTGATTGCATAGCTTTCAGCATGCTTGAGGGTCTGTTCAAATATGTAGGTTCCATAGTCAAATTTAGCCTGAGTGCCTACTGCATATATGAATCTTCCCAGTCCAATAGAAATGGTTGACTTGTGATTGGTTGGGACCCAGTTAGCAGCACCTATCTTATGCAGGATGGCAAACTTGACACTCAACTTACTGGCTGTGAGTTTTCCCTTCAGAGGCCATTGCTTTACTTGTTTGGAAGTGATGGTTTGATAGATTTGGTTATCAGTTTCCTCAAGCTCTGGCGGAGCATCATCTGATCTCCCCAGGAATCTGTTGATCACTCTTGGAGAGAACTTTACTTTTCTCCCCCTCACATACACAGTCCTATAGTCTGCAGACCTCCCATCACCATAACCACTTGACAAGTTCACTATGAACTCCTTTACCAGCACATCATAACAGTTTGAGAAATTCACAACTGTCTTCATTAAACCAGCCTCCTTAATCAAATCAACAATTTCTTTGCACTCAAGTGCACTCTTATTCAGCTCTCTTTCCAGAGCAATCCTCTTTAAGCACACATACTTCCATCTCCCAGCATTCTCAGGATGATGGAATGAGATGTTGTCAGTAGCCACTTCAGGCACCTTGGGAAGTTTCCCAAGAGTTGGCTTCTTCCTTGGATGAATGTCTGTGACATTCTCCTCAACATCAAAGTCAGAATCTTGATCAGACTCTGAAGGTTCAGGTACCTTCCTTTTCTTCACAATTGGGGTTCTCTTGGGTCTAGAACCACCACCAACAGTCTTCACCCTTTTCTTCCTTTCAGAGGGTCCAGCCTTGTTGTTCTTTTCAGCCTTAGAAACATCTTCAGCAACCTTTTCTTTAACAGGGCTCTGAGAGACAGCCTGTTTGCCTTTCCTTCTCATCATCCTCTTTGCAATGCTTGGGTTGGCATTTGCAATGAGGTCATTGTCTGAGTATACTTCATCTAAATCAATGACAGGGGTATCAGCTAAATTCTCATAATCTTGAACAGGAGACTTTTCAAGATCATCACCACTTGGTTTCTCTGGAGTCTCTTCTAAGATACTATCAGAAATGTAATCAGCAGGGGTTTTATCAGAAGCACACTTTTCTTGGGATTCTTCATGAATACCAGGGGAATCATTACAAGCATCATCAATACATACTTCAGAATCTTTAACTGAGGGATTACCAGCATTCTTGACAGGTGAATCAACAGCAGTTTCAGTGTCAGGATCCATAGGGGTTTTCTGGACATGATCATCAGATGTCTTGACATTCTCAGTGACATCTGGATCAGCTGCTAAACTAGGGCTAGCAGACTTTTGGTTTAAAGGAACAGAAACCCCAGGTACAGATTGGTTTTCATTTAGGATCCTAGTTACTAACCTAGCAATGGCTACATGCACAGACCTAGACCCCTCTTTGTTTGCTATTTCTGGGGGTATAGAAGAAGATGGTTCTGAGGTCTTACCAGAAGGTGATGCTTGTGACCTTCGTGCATTTCTTGTACGCAGTTTCTTGACCTTCTTAGGGTCAGTTGCCAATGCACGCAGTGGAGTAACCCTCAGAGCTTCAACATGCATGTCTTCAGCATTTGCCCTAATGTCAGCCATGGTGGGAGATGAAGAGCCAGAGTTTTGTGATGATGAGGAAGACGATGATAGGTTCTGTTGAGACATTTTGGAGAGGGCAAGAGAAATTTCACAGAAGGCTTGAGAGTTTTTGTTGATGGAATGACAATAGAGACTTTCAGCAGAAGAAACTGAACTATATATATGCCTCTTCCTATTCTTGAATATTTGAAAAAACAAGAAGAAAATAATTAATTACTCCACTTAAAATTAAATGAAATAAAAGGTCTCTTCCATTCCTTGTTGTAAGCAATTTTAATTGCTACAATTTCTCATATTGACAAATACCCAACTTGCCCCTTAACTTTTCAAATGGACTAGTATCAAGGGCTTTAGTGAAAATGTCAGCCAGTTGGAGTTCAGTAGAAACATGCTCCAATTTAATCACTTCCTCCTCCACAAGATCTCTGATGAAGTGATGTCTAATGTCAATGTGCTTAGTCCTACTGTGCTGTATAGGATTCTTTGAAAAATTAATAGCACTCAGGTTGTCACAGTACAATGTCATGACATTCTGTGTGACATTGTACTCAGTCAGCATCTGCTTCATCCAGACCATTTGAGAACAATTGCTACCAGTTGCTATGTATTCAGCCTCAGCATTGGGCAAAGACACACAGTTTTGTTTCTTGCTGAATTAAGAGACAAGATTGTTCCCCAAGAAGAAGCATCCTCCAGAAGTGCTTTTTCTATCATCAGCACTACCAGCCCAATCACAGTAGCCAGACAGAACTAGTTCACATCCATGAGAATACTGTATACCATAGTTGCAAGTTACATTCACATACTTCAGAATTCTCTTCACCTGATTTATGTGACTTATCTTAGGTTCAGCCTGGTATCTTGCACCTCCCCCTACAGCAAAAGCAATGTCAGGTCTACTGGCTGTCAAGTACAACAAGCTTCCTATCATGCTTCTATACAAGCTTTGATCAACACTTTCTCCTCTTGTGTCTTTGGACAACTTCAAATAAGTAGGAGTAGGATTCCTTTTATGGCTGGCATTCTCCATTCCAAATTTCTTGACAATATTCCTTGCATACTTGCTTTGTGAAAGGGATGTTGATTCTTCCATTTGTGTGACTTTCAGTTCAAGAAAGTAAGTCAATTCTCCCATGAGGCTCATTCCAAACTCAGCTTGCATTTGATTGGCAAAAAGTCTCACCATTGTATCTGACATTCCTCCAAATACTATGTCAGCAACATACATTTGAGCCACCATTATCTTTCCTCCTTCATCCTTGACAAGGAGAGTTTTACCCAAGGCTCCTTTCCTATATCCTTTGTAAGTAAGGAACTTGGTCAGCCTTTCATACCAGGCCCTAGGTGCTTGCTTCAGCACTTTAGAAGTGATCAAATGTCTAGACATTGGGTGTAACATTCTGGTTTGCCTTCCAACCTGACACTCATCACAGACTCTCCCTTCATCAATATGGAGTCTTGGTATCCTTCTGACAACCTCCATGGAAATGATCTTTTTCATTCCTCTGAGATGTAAATGACCAAGTGTTTGGTGCCACAATTTTACCTCCTTTTCATCTTTGTCTGTAGAGCAAACAGAAGGCAGGTTGGTGTTCTCAGATTCCCACATGTAGCAGTTGTCCTTTGATCTGACTCCTCTCATAACCACTTCTTATTTATCATTGATTACAAGACATTCAGACCTAGTGAAGTTGAATTTGAATCCCATATCACATAGCTGACTTATGCTTATGAGATTAGCATTCAAACCTTTTACCAGCAATACTCCATTTAGGTTTGGAACACCAGAACAATCCAAGTTTCCAACACCTTTGATTTCTCCTTCAGCTCCATCCCCAAAAGTAACAGAACTGGTAGAGTGGGGTTTGACATTACTCAGAAGATTTTTTATTCCAGTCCTATGCTTAGAACACCCACTGTCAAAGTACCAATCTTCCTTGGCAGACACTCCAAGGGAAGTGTGAGCTATCAATGCTGCAGTCCTCTTCTTCCACTGTTGAGTGTAGGGAACCTTGTAGCTCTTAGGCTTGACATAAGGAGTCTGATTAGGATATCCATGTAATCTATAGCATAAAGGCTTTATGTGACCAAACCTCCCACAATAATGACATCTCCATCTTTGAAACTTTTTATTCATGTTTCTCTGATCTTGATGTTGAACCCAATATTGTGACATCTGCTTTGACATTGGCTTATTAGGTCTGTTCTTCTTCTTGTTATCAGCAAATTTCTTGGCAGCCACATACCCAGAACCAGACACATTTCCTGCTTTATGTTGTGACACCTGCTTTGACATTGGTTTCCCATGCCTCTTCTTCTTCTTCTTCTTGCCACTAACAGGTTTCTTTGCAGCTTCATATCCCAGACCATGCTTATTTCCTGCATTCTGTCCAAGCTGAAGAATTTCCTCCAACTTATCAGTACCAGATGTCAACATTTTGACTGACTTAGACATCTGATCAAGTTTGGAGTTCAACACTATAATTTCACTGTTGAGGTGACTTATAGTAGTTGTGTTTTCCTTCTTCTCAACCTCCAATTTTTCATTCTCAGCCTCCAACTTCTCAATCAGCTTTTTCTGTTTCTCATTTTGCTGACATACTTCACCACTTCTTACACACAGCTTCTTGTAAGTTTCAGCAAGCTCTTCAAATGTCACTTCCTCATCACTAGAATCCATATCAGAATTGCACACTCCAGAGAGAGCAGTGACAAGTTTGGCTGCTTCTTCCTCAGATTCACTTCCTGAATCACCATCAGACCAAGTGACAGCCATCCCTTTCTGTTGTTTCTTCAGAAAGGTAGGGCATTCAGCTCTAATATGCCCATATCCTTCACAACCATGACACTGGATTTCTCTGCTTTGAGTTTCTTTTTCTTCTGACTTGGATCTTCTGCTGGAGTCATAAGATCTGCTAATGTCAGATGAAATGTTCTTGACATTGGACCTTGACTTTGGATCAATCCTCTTGATGAGCTTGTTGAACTGTCTTCCAAGCATAACTATAGCTTCAGATATCTTCTCTTCATCATCCTCCTCGCATCCCTCTTCAGTATTGGATACAAGTGCTATGCTCTTGTTCTTCCTGTCAACAGTTTCACTGATTCCCATCTCAAAAGTCTGGAGAGATCCAACAAGTTATTCCACCTTCAAGGTGCTGATGTCCCGAGCTTCCTCTATAGCAGTCACTTTCATTTCAAACCTTTTAGGCAATGATCTGAGAATCTTTCTCACCAGCTTTTCTTCTGACATCTTTTCACCAAGTGCTCCTGAGGTGTTGGCAATCTCCAAGATATTCATGTGAAACTCATGAATGGTCTCATCTTCCTTCATCTTCAGATTCTCAAATTTGGTAGTGAGCATCTGAAGTCTTGACATTTTAACCTTGGATGTCCCCTCATGAGTGGTCTTGAGAGTGTCCCAAACATCTTTGGCAAGTTCACACTGATGAACTAGTCTGAAGATATTTCTGTCAATTCCATTGAATAATGCATTCAATGCTTTAGAGTTGCCCAGTGCAAGCTCTTCTTCTTCTTTGCTTCATTCTTCCTCAGGTTTCAAGACAGCAGTTCCATCTTTCTCAAGCTTGGTGGGATGTTTCCATCCTTTGTCAGCAGCTCTCCAAGCTTTAATATCCAGTGACCTCAAAAAGGCAACCATACGAGGTTTCCAATAATCATAATTAGATCCATCCAGTATAGGTGGTCTACCTCCAAATCCTCCTTCCTTATCCATTACGCCAGAAACTATTATCCCTAGATCTCACCTAGAAATAACAGGCAGGGTGCCTGCTCTGATGCCAATTGAAATTCCTGGCAGCAGATACGTGATGTCACAGAGAATGTTATGACACACACTCTGTTAACAATTCACACAGTAAATTTAAACAGCAATAAAGAACACAATAAATTGTTCACCCAGTTCAATGTATAACAACACCTACATCTGGGGGCTACCAAGCCAGGGAGGAAATTCACTATTAGTAGAATTAATTCAGGAATAAACCAACCAGTTTATCTCCTTCACTTAAAACCTACCCAATGCAACTTCAATCTAAGTCCTACTTAGACCTGAGTTCCTTCTCACTCCCCCTCAATCACAGCAGTGATATCAACCTATTGATTAATTGAATTGTGAAGACACACTTCAATAAACTATCTTGATTTTGCTTCAAAGCTTTAATCAAGAGACAAACACTCGTGCTTCAAAGCTTTGAGTGATAAACTACCCTTACAATCAAATCCTAGTCCAAAGCACTTATCAATTGATAATTGTTTTGGCTCACAAGAGTTACTAGAATTACACAAATTACAACCTGCTAAATCTTCAATACAATCCAAGGGCGCTGCAGCAAAGTAAGGGTTGTATTCCTTTTATAGAAGCAGTCCTGAAACTTCAGTTTTGGGCTTCCATAAAAATAGCTAGGGTTCACTTAATTTACTCCTAAAAACTTGGTCTTTCCAACAACCAATTTAGTTTTAATTAAGCTTAACCTAACATCCACGTGAGCAAGTAATTTTAATAACAGAACAACACAATAAAACAGCTCAACAAACTTCCTGAAAAATCTCAGAAAGAAAACAGATTCTGCATAACAGAATGTCACACAGAATGTCATAACATCTGTTATGACATCAATCAAACTTCTGCAGAATTTCCTGTACAACACTTGCTTCCTGATCTGAGCTGTACTCAAGCATTCTTCTCATGCAGAATCTATCTTCAACTCTGAATGTCATGACATCAATCAAGACATTTTCATATCCTAGTTTTACCAAAAATTAATGCCAACTTAAAACACTAACAAACTCCCCCTTTGGCAAATTTTTGGCTAAAACAAACTAAGCTTATCAGAGTACCCATGCAGCATAAAAATAAAACTAGTCTAAGCTATTCTAAGCTTAAAAACTAGGACTTAGAGAAGATAAATTCTACCCACAATTATGCATACAATTTCCCATAAAAACCCATAAGGTACCCATAAGTACTTCTCCCCCTTTTTAGCCATAAAAGAGGCCAAAGATACCAGTACAAATGCCCCAACATTCATCACATATTATAGAACAGTACCATCAGTTTAAAGTTTACAACTTTGTCAAATGATTACAATCATCCAAAACAAAATAGGGAAATAACAAAAACACAGTTTAAACATAACAAAGGTTATCAAATTAAGTGCTCTCCTCTCCTGAAGAAGCACTATGAAAAGAAGCATCTTCAGAAACTTCTTCAGCTCCAGCCATCTGAACATCATCATTTTCAGCATCACCAACAATATCATTACCAGCTATCCCTTCATCCTCAACCTCTGTGTCCTGCTCTAGTTGAGAGATCAGCTCTTCAAGGCTTTGCTTCCTTGCTTCAAGCTCTTTGCAGGTAGCTTTTAGCACAGCTAAGACTGTTGCCTTTTGAGAAGTTGCCTTGACATTGGATGTCTCACCAGATGTCATGACAATGTCTGGGACATGTCTTCCTAGAAAAAGTTTGTAGTGAAATTCGAGAGCAGGGGCTCTTTTGCAGACTGCATCTCTGTCAACTACAATATCAGGAAATTGATCAATGATAATTCCACACAGTATGGAGGGAAAGGCTATTGGTCCTTTGATTGCATAGCTTTCAGCATGCTTGAGGGTCTGTTCAAATATGTAGGTTCCATAGTCAAATTTAGCCTGAGTGCCTACTGCATATATGAATCTTCCCAGTCCAATAGAAATGGTTGACTTGTGATTGGTTGGGACCCAGTTAGCAGCACCTATCTTATGCAGGATGGCAAACTTGACACTCAACTTACTGGCTGTGAGTTTTCCCTTCAGAGGCCATTGCTTTACTTGTTTGGAAGTGATGGTTTGATAGATTTGGTTATCAGTTTCCTCAAGCTCTGGCGGAGCATCATCTGATCTCCCCAGGAATCTGTTGATCACTCTTGGAGAGAACTTTACTTTTCTCCCCCTCACATACACAGTCCTATAGTCTGCAGACCTCCCATCACCATAACCACTTGACAAGTTCACTATGAACTCCTTTACCAGCACATCATAACAGTTTGAGAAATTCACAACTGTCTTCATTAAACCAGCCTCCTTAATCAAATCAACAATTTCTTTGCACTCAAGTGCACTCTTATTCAGCTCTCTTTCCAGAGCAATCCTCTTTAAGCACACATACTTCCATCTCCCAGCATTCTCAGGATGATGGAATGAGATGTTGTCAGTAGCCACTTCAGGCACCTTGGGAAGTTTCCCAAGAGTTGGCTTCTTCCTTGGATGAATGTCTGTGACATTCTCCTCAACATCAAAGTCAGAATCTTGATCAGACTCTGAAGGTTCAGGTACCTTCCTTTTCTTCACAATTGGGGTTCTCTTGGGTCTAGAACCACCACCAACAGTCTTCACCCTTTTCTTCCTTTCAGAGGGTCCAGCCTTGTTGTTCTTTTCAGCCTTAGAAACATCTTCAGCAACCTTTTCTTTAACAGGGCTCTGAGAGACAGCCTGTTTGCCTTTCCTTCTCATCATCCTCTTTGCAATGCTTGGGTTGGCATTTGCAATGAGGTCATTGTCTGAGTATACTTCATCTAAATCAATGACAGGGGTATCAGCTAAATTCTCATAATCTTGAACAGGAGACTTTTCAAGATCATCACCACTTGGTTTCTCTGGAGTCTCTTCTAAGATACTATCAGAAATGTAATCAGCAGGGGTTTTATCAGAAGCACACTTTTCTTGGGATTCTTCATGAATACCAGGGGAATCATTACAAGCATCATCAATACATACTTCAGAATCTTTAACTGAGGGATTACCAGCATTCTTGACAGGTGAATCAACAGCAGTTTCAGTGTCAGGATCCATAGGGGTTTTCTGGACATGATCATCAGATGTCTTGACATTCTCAGTGACATCTGGATCAGCTGCTAAACTAGGGCTAGCAGACTTTTGGTTTAAAGGAACAGAAACCCCAGGTACAGATTGGTTTTCATTTAGGATCCTAGTTACTAACCTAGCAATGGCTACATGCACAGACCTAGACCCCTCTTTGTTTGCTATTTCTGGGGGTATAGAAGAAGATGGTTCTGAGGTCTTACCAGAAGGTGATGCTTGTGACCTTCGTGCATTTCTTGTACGCAGTTTCTTGACCTTCTTAGGGTCAGTTGCCAATGCACGCAGTGGAGTAACCCTCAGAGCTTCAACATGCATGTCTTCAGCATTTGCCCTAATGTCAGCCATGGTGGGAGATGAAGAGCCAGAGTTTTGTGATGATGAGGAAGACGATGATAGGTTCTGTTGAGACATTTTGGAGAGGGCAAGAGAAATTTCACAGAAGGCTTGAGAGTTTTTGTTGATGGAATGACAATAGAGACTTTCAGCAGAAGAAACTGAACTATATATATGCCTCTTCCTATTCTTGAATATTTGAAAAACAAGAAGAAAATAATTAATTACTCCACTTAAAATTAAATGAAATAAAAGGTCTCTTCCATTCCTTGTTGTAAGCAATTTTAATTGCTACAATTTCTCATATTGACAAATACCCAACTTGCCCCTTAACTTTTCAAATGGACTAGTATCAAGGGCTTTAGTGAAAATGTCAGCCAGTTGGAGTTCAGTAGAAACATGCTCCAATTTAATCACTTCCTCCTCCACAAGATCTCTGATGAAGTGATGTCTAATGTCAATGTGCTTAGTCCTACTGTGCTGTATAGGATTCTTTGAAAAATTAATAGCACTCAGGTTGTCACAGTACAATGTCATGACATTCTGTGTGACATTGTACTCAGTCAGCATCTGCTTCATCCAGACCATTTGAGAACAATTGCTACCAGTTGCTATGTATTCAGCCTCAGCATTGGGCAAAGACACACAGTTTTGTTTCTTGCTGAATTAAGAGACAAGATTGTTCCCCAAGAAGAAGCATCCTCCAGAAGTGCTTTTTCTATCATCAGCACTACCAGCCCAATCACAGTAGCCAGACAGAACTAGTTCACATCCATGAGAATACTGTATACCATAGTTGCAAGTTACATTCACATACTTCAGAATTCTCTTCACCTGATTTATGTGACTTATCTTAGGTTCAGCCTGGTATCTTGCACCTCCCCCTACAGCAAAAGCAATGTCAGGTCTACTGGCTGTCAAGTACAACAAGCTTCCTATCATGCTTCTATACAAGCTTTGATCAACACTTTCTCCTCTTGTGTCTTTGGACAACTTCAAATAAGTAGGAGTAGGATTCCTTTTATGGCTGGCATTCTCCATTCCAAATTTCTTGACAATATTCCTTGCATACTTGCTTTGTGAAAGGGATGTTGATTCTTCCATTTGTGTGACTTTCAGTTCAAGAAAGTAAGTCAATTCTCCCATGAGGCTCATTCCAAACTCAGCTTGCATTTGATTGGCAAAAAGTCTCACCATTGTATCTGACATTCCTCCAAATACTATGTCAGCAACATACATTTGAGCCACCATTATCTTTCCTCCTTCATCCTTGACAAGGAGAGTTTTACCCAAGGCTCCTTTCCTATATCCTTTGTAAGTAAGGAACTTGGTCAGCCTTTCATACCAGGCCCTAGGTGCTTGCTTCAGCACTTTAGAAGTGATCAAATGTCTAGACATTGGGTGTAACATTCTGGTTTGCCTTCCAACCTGACACTCATCACAGACTCTCCCTTCATCAATATGGAGTCTTGGTATCCTTCTGACAACCTCCATGGAAATGATCTTTTTCATTCCTCTGAGATGTAAATGACCAAGTGTTTGGTGCCACAATTTTACCTCCTTTTCATCTTTGTCTGTAGAGCAAACAGAAGGCAGGTTGGTGTTCTCAGATTCCCACATGTAGCAGTTGTCCTTTGATCTGACTCCTCTCATAACCACTTCTTATTTATCATTGATTACAAGACATTCAGACCTAGTGAAGTTGAATTTGAATCCCATATCACATAGCTGACTTATGCTTATGAGATTAGCATTCAAACCTTTTACCAACAATACTCCATTTAGGTTTGGAACACCAGAACAATCCAAGTTTCCAACACCTTTGATTTCTCCTTCAGCTCCATCCCCAAAAGTAACAGAACTGGTAGAGTGGGGTTTGACATTACTCAGAAGATTTTTTATTCCAGTCCTATGCTTAGAACACCCACTGTCAAAGTACCAATCTTCCTTGGCAGACACTCCAAGGGAAGTGTGAGCTATCAATGCTGCAGTCCTCTTCTTCCACTGTTGAGTGTAGGGAACCTTGTAGCTCTTAGGCTTGACATAAGGAGTCTGATTAGGATATCCATGTAATCTATAGCATAAAGGCTTTATGTGACCAAACCTCCCACAATAATGACATCTCCATCTTTGAAACTTTTTATTCATGTTTCTCTGATCTTGATGTTGAACCCAATATTGTGACATCTGCTTTGACATTGGCTTATTAGGTCTGTTCTTCTTCTTGTTATCAGCAAATTTCTTGGCAGCCACATACCCAGAACCAGACACATTTCCTGCTTTATGTTGTGACACCTGCTTTGACATTGGTTTCCCATGCCTCTTCTTCTTCTTCTTCTTGCCACTAACAGGTTTCTTTGCAGCTTCATATCCCAGACCATGCTTATTTCCTGCATTCTGTCCAAGCTGAAGAATTTCCTCCAACTTATCAGTACCAGATGTCAACATTTTGACTGACTTAGACATCTGATCAAGTTTGGAGTTCAACACTATAATTTCACTGTTGAGGTGACTTATAGTAGTTGTGTTTTCCTTCTTCTCAACCTCCAATTTTTCATTCTCAGCCTCCAACTTCTCAATCAGCTTTTTCTGTTTCTCATTTTGCTGACATACTTCACCACTTCTTACACACAGCTTCTTGTAAGTTTCAGCAAGCTCTTCAAATGTCACTTCCTCATCACTAGAATCCATATCAGAATTGCACACTCCAGAGAGAGCAGTGACAAGTTTGGCTGCTTCTTCCTCAGATTCACTTCCTGAATCACCATCAGACCAAGTGACAGCCATCCCTTTCTGTTGTTTCTTCAGAAAGGTAGGGCATTCAGCTCTAATATGCCCATATCCTTCACAACCATGACACTGGATTTCTCTGCTTTGAGTTTCTTTTTCTTCTGACTTGGATCTTCTGCTGGAGTCATAAGATCTGCTAATGTCAGATGAAATGTTCTTGACATTGGACCTTGACTTTGGATCAATCCTCTTGATGAGCTTGTTGAACTGTCTTCCAAGCATAACTATAGCTTCAGATATCTTCTCTTCATCATCCTCCTTGCATCCCTCTTCAGTATTGGATACAAGTGCTATGCTCTTGTTCTTCCTGTCAACAGTTTCACTGATTCCCATCTCAAAAGTCTGGAGAGATCCAACAAGTTATTCCACCTTCAAGGTGCTGATGTCCCGAGCTTCCTCTATAGCAGTCACTTTCATTTCAAACCTTTTAGGCAATGATCTGAGAATCTTTCTCACCAGCTTTTCTTCTGACATCTTTTCACCAAGTGCTCCTGAGGTGTTGGCAATCTCCAAGATATTCATGTGAAACTCATGAATGGTCTCATCTTCCTTCATCTTCAGATTCTCAAATTTGGTAGTGAGCATCTGAAGTCTTGACATTTTAACCTTGGATGTCCCCTCATGAGTGGTCTTGAGAGTGTCCCAAACATCTTTGGCAAGTTCACACTGATGAACTAGTCTGAAGATATTTCTGTCAATTCCATTGAATAATGCATTCAATGCTTTAGAGTTGCCCAGTGCAAGCTCTTCTTCTTCTTTGCTTCATTCTTCCTCAGGTTTCAAGACAGCAGTTCCATCTTTCTCAAGCTTGGTGGGATGTTTCCATCCTTTGTCAGCAGCTCTCCAAGCTTTAATATCCAGTGACCTCAAAAAGGCAACCATACGAGGTTTCCAATAATCATAATTAGATCCATCCAGTATAGGTGGTCTACCTCCAAATCCTCCTTCCTTATCCATTACGCCAGAAACTATTATCCCTAGATCTCACCTAGAAATAACAGGCAGGGTGCCTGCTCTGATGCCAATTGAAATTCCTGGCAGCAGATACGTGATGTCACAGAGAATGTTATGACACACACTCTGTTAACAATTCACACAGTAAATTTAAACAGCAATAAAGAACACAATAAATTGTTCACCCAGTTCAATGTATAACAACACCTACATCTGGGGGCTACCAAGCCAGGGAGGAAATTCACTATTAGTAGAATTAATTCAGGAATAAACCAACCAGTTTATCTCCTTCACTTAAAACCTACCCAATGCAACTTCAATCTAAGTCCTACTTAGACCTGAGTTCCTACTCACTCCCCCTCAATCACAGCAGTGATATCAACCTATTGATTAATTGAATTGTGAAGACACACTTCAATAAACTATCTTGATTTTGCTTCAAAGCTTTAATCAAGAGACAAACACTCGTGCTTCAAAGCTTTGAGTGATAAACTACCCTTACAATCAAATCCTAGTCCAAAGCACTTATCAATTGATAATTGTTTTGGCTCACAAGAGTTACTAGAATTACACAAATTACAACCTGCTAAATCTTCAATACAATCCAAGGGCGCTGCAGCAAAGTAAGGGTTGTATTCCTTTTATAGAAGCAGTCCTGAAACTTCAGTTTTAGGCTTCCATAAAAATAGCTAGGGTTCACTTAATTTACTCCTAAAAACTTGGTCTTTCCAACAACCAATTTAGTTTTAATTAAGCTTAACCTAACATCCACGTGAGCAAGTAATTTTAATAACAGAACAACACAATAAAACAGCTCAACAAACTTCCTGAAAAATCTCAGAAAGAAAACAGATTCTGCATAACAGAATGTCACACAGAATGTCATAACATCTGTTATGACATCAATCAAACTTCTGCAGAATTTCCTGTACAACACTTGCTTCCTGATCTGAGCTGTACTTAAGCATTCTTCTCATGCAGAATCTATCTTCAACTCTGAATGTCATGACATCAATCAAGACATTGTCATATCCTAGTTTTACCAAAAATTAATGTCAACTTAAAACACTAACACCAACGTCCCAAGTTTCATTGATATCAATGCCATAAGGATCTTTCTGATTGGAAATCTCGTTCCCACTTTGCTTGGTGACACGTATTTCTCCATTCATCATAGGAATCGTCAAGGAGATGGAATTATTGTGTGTTGTGTACCTCTGTTATTCAAATGGATTGTCTCACACTTGCCTAAATCTCCTATCTTCCGTGAAAACAAAAAAGGTTGGCATTGGTCTCGAAGGCTCATGTCTCTTACAAACGACGATATCCATTGGTATACCTTGGCAAATAATGAGATGGAAATCATTGAAAGCTGTGGAGAATTTGCCAACTTACCTCTCATCGGTACGAAAGGAGGAATCAACTACAACCCATTCTTGGCGAGACGTCAACTCGGGTATGCAAACTCTAGTAAACCCCTTGGTTTTACAGTAGAAAGCTACTTTTATCATGAAGGGGAAGATTCCCAAGGTTTGAAAGCCAGAATGATAAGAGCTTGGCATCACATCCGAAGGAAAGAAAAGGGTAATGCAAGGAATTGTGTAGCCATGGAAATCTACACTTCTTGGGTGAAGAAAAGAGCGAAGCAATTCCGAATGCCTTATGCTTATGAAGAACCCATGTTCTCAGCAGTGTCTAAGTCAACTATCTTTCCCGTTGAGAATATGGAAGAATACCAAGAAGCTTTGGCCAAGATGAGGCTAGAAAAAGAGGCTTTGGAAGACAAGTTTCTTAAGATTGACTTTGAAAATGAGAAGCTTAAGAAGCATGTCAAAGATCATGAGAAAACGCTTTACTTCCAAGATGAATGGCTCATGGAGAAAGATGAGAAGATTCGTCGGAAAGATAACGCGATCAAAAGATACATCAAAGAAAGAAAAAGAAACCTTGAAGAAATGACGACCAGCAATCCTGCTCCTGACGAGTGGAAGAAAGTCATCAACAAGCTTAAAGCCGAGAAAGCTGAACTGAAAGCTTACTATGGAAAAGAAATCCTGAAGTTGAAGCTACATCAAGCCTTTGGTTCTTCATCAGATGAAGATGATTAATTAGTTTAGCTTTAGCTTTATCATTTATTTTATCATTGTAAGAGCTATGCTCTAAAAAAATTGTTGTAACCTTCTTTCAATAATTAATAAAATAAGTGTTTTCCATCCAAATATTTACTAGAAATTTCTCTTTTAGCGTAAATTCTTTGGAAATTCTTTTCTCTTTGCATTCATAATCATGCATCATACTTTGCATATCGATTTTGTTGTTTAAAGTCTTATCTTTTGGAATTTTTTCCAGAGAGAGAAAGATCGTCAAGCTGTCGCGTCTTAGAGTTTCTCGACTACGTTCACAGTGAACTCGCAGATGCAATACTCGTGCAAATAGGAGAAAAGCAATGGAAGATTTTGAGCAAGAAAATGTTGAGCTTCGTAGCACAGTGACAACATTTCAGGAGGATGTGGAGAGACTCACTTCTTTAGTAAGTTCATTGGCAACTACGCGAAGTCAGCAAGCAACATTAAACAGTCAAAATCAAGCGAAGATTTCAGAGATCACTACTACTCCAGTTTCAACTGTTGCAGTCAGTAATCCTCTCTTCAGTATGCCAGAAGGTTATCCATGGGGCATGCCTTTCAATTTCGGCATTGGATTTCGTCAACCCGCTTCTGAAGTACAGGCAACCACGATTGAGGTTCCTACTTTACAGAACTCAGCATTTACTCTACAACATGGAGTAACCTTTCCTCAAGTCACTATGTCGGTTTCTCAACCGATCATGACAAACTCAGCTTCTGTAGTTCACGCTACTGCGGATGAAGAGGTCTATCATAACCCAGGCGACAACACGAATCCTCGTGGTCAAATGGAAAATCTCCAGGAACAATTCCATAAGATGCAGCTTGAGATCAAAATAATCCGTGGAAAGGAATTGTTTGGGAAGAATGCCCACGATCTATGCCTAGTTCCTCGCGTAAGGATACCTGCTAAATTCAAAGTCCCCGTTTTGAGAAATATAGAGGAAATTCCTGCCCGCAGAGTCATCTTACAATGTACGCTAGGAAGATGTCTACATATAATGACAATCACCAATTGCTCATTCACTATTTCCAAGACAGTCTCACCGGTGCCGCACTGAAGTGGTACATGGGATTAGATAGTGCAAATATCCAGACATTCAATGACCTAGGCGAAGCCTTTGTCCAACAGTACAAATTCAATTTGGACATGGCTCCAGATCGAGATCAACTCCGTTCTATGTCTCAAAAGGAAAAAGAGACGTTCATAGAGTACGCCCAACGTTGGAGGGAAGTTGCTGCCCAAGTTAATCCACCGTTAGAAGAGAAAGAAATGACCAAGGTTTTCCTGAATACTCTTGGCCCATTTTACTATGAACGCATGGTTGCCAGCGCTCCCGAAGATTTCACCGAAATGGTAAGCATGGGGATGCAACTAGAAGAAGGAACCCAACAGGACGCCTAACCAAAGAAATAGGGTCTTCAAGCAGAACCAAGAGAGTCAGAACTGGTTTCCCGAAGAAGAAAGAACATGACGTTGGAATGGTATCCCGAGGGAAACCAAGGAAAAAATGTCAGTCGCCGACAACAGGTAGCCACGATAGCACCAGTTGTTAATGCAAGTTCAAACATGGGTATTACCCCGCAATTCCAGCAAACTCAACAGCCTCGACAACAGGCTCAGCAATTCAACAATCAGAACCGTGCACCTCGAATCTCACAGTTTGATCCAATTCCGATGACATACACGGAATTATATCCTGCCTTAATAGAAAGGAATCTTGTGCAAACAAGGTCTCCACCTCCGATACCAGACAAATTACCTTGGTGGTACAAAGTAGATATGTCTTGCCCTTTTCATCAAGCGGCACCGGGTCATGATCTCGAGCACTGCATATCACTGAAAGCCGAAGTACAAAGGTTAGTAAGGGCTAATCTTCTCTCCTTCAGGAATGTAAATCCAAATGTACAAGCAAATCCATTTCCCAATCATAGTGGACATATCGTGAATTTGATACTAAGGAATATAGATCAGTATCTTATCACTGACATAAATATGATAAGAGAAAGCTTGGTACAGCTCCATGATACATTCAGTACAATGGGCACCTTTGCTAAACATGACTACACAGCCTGCAGAATCTGCTTCACGGATTTTCGAGGATGTCCAACTGTGAGAGCAGACCTTCAACGGTTAATAGACATTGGCGACATTCAGATCTTCAGAAACAGGAACGATTATGACGTGAATATGATTGGGCATTATCTGCATGAGCTTTTATTCTCAGATATCAACTCGTAAATTCCCGAAGTAAACGTCATTATCCCCTACTTCAATATGCCCAAGTGTGTAGAAGTTGAGTACAACGGTCCAAAAGTTCCAGAATCTCCTTTGGTGATCTGTCTACCTGGTCCCGTTCCCTTACAATTCTAACAAAGCAATTCCCTATCAGTACAACACAACTATGATAGAAGATGGGAAGGAGAAACCCATACCAACTCTTTCAACTGTTGTTAACATCGCTGAAATCGGACGAGTAACGTGAAGTGGACGTGTGTATACCCCGTTGCCACCAAAGCAACCCATTGCTCCCGCTGTTGGACAAAATCCTGTTGATACACTTCCCGAGAATCCCATGGGGATTCCTATTGGTAATCCAGATATAAACGTTGGTCCTGAAGCAACTCGATTTTCAAAAATCATTTTAAAATGAATTTTCAAAAAAACAATGAAATCGCCACCTAATTTTATTTGTTCTAGAAAGAACGGGGAAATATAGATAAAACCCACAAAAATTGGATAAGGCGGTCTACAAGACCAAAAAGGATGGATTCGGGAGTCGGTTACGCAAGGGGAAGGTATTAGCACCCCTTACGTCCATCGAACTCGATGGGACCCATTTAGTTCAAAATGTGTTTGTGTGTGTAATCGCTAATTTCTAAGTCATGAATAAGAAAGAAGAAAACGGGATTTGTTTGTTATTATTTTGAGTTTGACACGGTTTCGAAACCGCGTGCCTACGTATTCCCTCGTGCAATGGGAAAGTCAAAACTCCGTAGTTCTGGTTGAAAATGTCTTGGGTTGGTTGTGTTGATTTTAATTGAAATGTTTTTGATTTTTGATAATCGCATATGAGCGAAAAATGATTTGAATGGGTTGAATTGATTTTAATGGTAGATGACAAGTACCAAAACGTTGGGAGGTCCTCTAACGATTCGATACTCGAGATTGGTGATTGAGGTCAACCGATCTTCTCTCATCCAAAATCTTTATTATGAAAGGAGTGAGGTGAAACAAAGTTCACTTTTTATTAAGTGTTATGGAATAAAGTATTTAAGTCATTGGGCTACCCTCTAATGGCCCAAATACTTTACATTTTAATTAAATCGTTGGGCGAACCTCTAACAATTTAATTAAGTACCATAACACTATGTTTTTTTGTTTTTGTAGAAAAATTGATTTTTGAAAACAAATTCAATTAATTAATTTAATTTGAAAGTGTTTTAAATGTTCAAGTGTATGGAATAAAGTATTCGAGTCATTGGGTTTCCCTCTAACGGCCCAAATACTTTAAATTTTAATTAAATCGTTGGGCGAACCTCTAACAATTTAATTAAATACCATAACACCATTTTTTGAAATTGCGGCGTTGGACGTAGAGAAATGATATTTCGGGTTATGATTAACCAAGTATATGGACTTGATTAACCATGAGACCCTGGTGCATGGTGATTGGTATATGGACCAATTATTTTTCGGGTTATGATTAATCAAGGCAACGAGGGCCCTAATTAACCTCGTGAGGATGGCCATGCCCATCCCCAACCATGAGACCCTTAGGGAATTTGGTGTGGGTAACCAAAAATAAGAGAGAGCGGAGGCGTTGTTGTTTTTTATATTAATTTGAGAGTGAGTGTACGATCGTGAAATAAACATGCAAGCGGACAATGTAATGGCGGATAAATAAAGAAAATAAATTAACACACAATACAATATCGGAATTTAAATAATTATTAGTATAGATATTCTTTTACTTGATGAAAAATCAATTAACAATTTAATTGGTAATTCAACAAATAAAAAACTACCATATGCCAAAATATTATTTAATACATCATTATATATAAAAAACTTGCATAATAATTGAATTTAAAGAGAAAAGTTTAGGAATGGGCCTTGAAGCTTTAAACTGGAGGGTGTGAGTAGCAATCTGAGCCCAAACCCAAAAGTGCTGCTGGATCTTGTATGAGATGCTCCATGGAAACAGAGTGTGGTCCACCATTCTGGAGCGTCGGATCTGGACCTTGACAGATCTGATGACTTATGGCAGGAAGTGCAAGATAGCTTATCATGTATACACCTGCATCGAATCCCAAACAGACCACACAGACGGTGACAAGTGTCACCGCCTGGACTAGACAACACGTCCTAATTTAAAATACTAATCTAATTCATTCTTATCATAAATTAAATAAACAGAATCTTAATCTTAGTTAAACTTATTTTTGTTATAAATTAAATAAACAAAACAACACACAAAAAAAAGGGTTAATCTTAATCATACCTACTAATACTAACTTAAGTTATTTTATAAAACTAAATTAACATAATAGAACACAAAACACAAACAGAGCTTTATACTCACTATCTCTCACGGTTTCACCTTCTCTTCCCCACGAACCCCATGAATCCCTAACCGCCGCTCTCGTCTCATCGTCGCTCTGGACTTCGTCCTTTCTCGCGATCTCTCATCGCCGTCCTGATTCCTCACGGCGAACGTCCGTCTCTCTCTCGACCGTGACCGTGATTTCGTCCCTCACGATTCCGTCTTCTCTCTCGCCGCTGTCTCACTCCGCTCGCGATCTCCTCACCATCGCCGCTCCGATTATCTCTGCTATTCTCTCGTCTCTCGAATGCGACCGCGATTGAACACTGGAATCTGCCCCTCTCTCGATCTGTCGCTCTCTCTCGTTCGCGACCCTCACAATGATTTCGTTTAGAAATCGAGTCTCTCTCACTCTGTTACTGCTATTTTGTTATCTGATTTCCTGAAATTTGTTTGTTTGATCCCTACAGGTGACTCTAAATCGAAAGGGGAAAAGGAAACCTAACTTCTATTATTTGGGTAAAACCGGTGATGCTCAGAGGGCGACCGAATGATGGAAATACAATAAAACGAAAATAAAAGGAAGGTTGTGGTGACGATTCCGAGGTCTACACGGCGGCGGACGGCGGCCTGCAACCGCAACCCTGGTGAGACCTTTCTGTTTACCTTAAGTTTTGCTTCAGTTGCCTCGTTTTTACCTTTCTGAAGGATCTTTTGTTTGGAAAATGATGATATGAGGTTAGGGTTTGTAGCCGTTTTAGGGTTTGTTGAACAGTAGTCCCTCTGGTTCTTGCATCTTCAATGTTTATATAGTGTCTGAGTTAGGGTTTGTACTCTGAAAATGTTTTGAAAAACAAAGGCTGCTTCCAAAAAAATGAAAAAAAGATGGGCTTTTGGTATTTGTTTTTGATCTGTTGGGTCAGAATCTGTATGCCAGCCTTGTTCTTGTACTGGATTTAGCAATGTTGATTAAATGGGCTGTTGGGAATTTCTGTTATGCTGTCTGTTTGAGGTATTGGGCTGCTCTAGATTCTGATATGCTGGCTGTTTGATGTTGTCTGTGGTAAAAACTTGACCGAAATGGTACCTGTCCTTGCTGTCCTGTGTAAAGCTTCTGTACTATGATGCCATACTGAGTTATATCTATTTTTTTCCTTCTTCTTTCTACACCTCCTACTGTGAACCAAGGATTAAACATTCTTGAGGATTTGTAGTAGTGAGTTTTATGGCCGATGAAAGGGCTTTACAGTTCCGAGGCCTTGTTGGTTACAATTGAAACTCTTGCAGCCTGATTCCGAACAATAAATCCTAATGATGAGACAAAAAAAAAAGCATTGTCTCGTATCTTGTTAATGCTGTCCACTATTGCTAACTACTTTCTTTTTGTTGTTTCATGAATATGAGTACCGCTACGAGTTCGGAAAAATGATGAAGGAAAGCTTGGAGGAATGGAATGCTCGAGCACGAAGTCAAAGACACGCTCATGAAGACATTGGCAGCTTGAAAAATCCACATATAGTTTAGAAAATACTAGCATTGTAGAGACTTTGTAGCTTGTATTGTAAGATATGATGAATTGTAACATATGTATCTAGACTTGCTCTTACATTCTTGTACAAATAAAACCTTGGAGAAGTGTGAAACTCTTGAACTTTTATGAATGCAAGATTTGAAGATTATGTACCAATTTGAGTCCTAGTTTCAAATTCTTCAAATTCAGTCGTTGTAGCAATTTTGTACAAAAGTTGGAAATTGTGTATGAAAGTTAAGAATTCGTGATGAACCAAACATTTCAAAAAAAAAAAAAATGGTCATGAACCAAAATTAATTTGGTTAGAACCAACTAAGTTGAAATGTTGATTAACACAAACGCCTAAAATCCCAATCAATCCACGATTCCAATCCGTATTCTTGCATTAAACGAGTAGTAACACGGTTGTTGCATTTTTAGACCTTGAACCCTTTAGTATGCAAAAACTTGAGAACTAAACCTCTAATTGCAAAACTTGAGAATTAAACTCTAAATACAAAGATGATTTGGTGGCTTAAACTTCAGAAACACTCGAATCCTTTTGAATTTCCCCGGCCACAAAGTTTCCATTTTTATCCATTCGCGTAGAAATTCGGAGCCTTGTTGCTACTTGAGACAAAAATTGAAACTCTAAATTTCAAATAAAACTCTTGATCAAAAACCTTAGTCAACTTGATGATTTCATTTTTTAGAATTAATCGATAGATTCCACTTGAAATTAATGGAATTATCAACGCATTTCCAAATCGAACCATATTCAGTAGTGGAGTAAGATTCGGAACCAAACGAATTCCAAAAGGAAACTTCTAGTTTTTTTTTTAATATGAATGTCTTGAACTTCGTGGGCGATAAACGCGACCGGGAAAAATCTCATCAGGCGGCAACTTGACATTTGTAAATCGTGTAGATAAGTCCTCTGGATGAATATTCACATACATCAACTATTGCCAAGAACGAACAAAGTTGACGAGCAGACCAAATGCACTAGAATTTGAATTGTTGATCAATAATCGGATAACCATAATCCACCCTTTTACATCTTGAACAATGAACTCGAAACAACAGCAAAACCCAAACTCGTGATTAATTGATCTCTTGAATCAGGAGGTAATGATATTCAAAACAACCAGACTTCCGTAGCTCCAATCAAGAACAGACCATTCAATTCAACAATCGAACACCAAGCCCTGAAAACCGATAGATATGAGCGGATAAGATTTAATATTAAACCTCGTCGTTTTCAAATATCCCAGATTGGTTGAAAGCACCACAACTTTTCTGTTCAACAGAGAAACTTTGGGAATCAACTCCAACCCGTAACCATAGAACCAGTGGTATGAATGCATGTGAGTGTCATGATAGATGGCCTAAACCGATAAGATCGAGATAGGAGGGCAAATTTTGGGGTGCAACAGTTGCCCCTATTTAATCGTCTTAAACCTGAAAGTGAGATTGGTGCTAGCCTTTCGAGCTTTCAAGGTAGAAGAAGATTAAATACTACAAGAACCCAAAAATTTGCGCTCCGAAGAACAAGTATAAATGTTTATGCTTTTTTGATTTTTTTTTTTTTTTTTTTTTTGATAATTTTGACTTTCTATATTTTTTGTAATGATTTTTTTTTTGAACAGTGGGATTTGGAACAAAGATTCTGGTATGTCAAGTAAGGATATTAGACATACACTGGAAAGAGACCGACCGAAGACGACTCTAACAAAGATTTCGAAATATACATGACCGGTAAGGATATTGGACACATAAAGATCGAATATACATGTTCGGTAAGGATATTGAACACATATAGAGAGCATATGTCAGGTAAGGATATTAGACATACACCGGAAAGAGACCGACCGAAGACGACTCTAACAAAGGTTTCGAAATATACATGTCCGGTAAGGATATTGGACACATAAAGATCGAATATACATGTTCGGTAAGGATATTGAACACATATAAGGAGCATATGTCAGGTAAGGATATTAGACATACATTGGAAAGAGACCGACCGAAGACGACTCTAACAAAAGTTACGAAATATACATGCCCGGTAAGGATATTGGACACATAAAGATCGAATATACATGTTCGGTAAGGATATTGAACACATATAAGGAGCATATGTCAGGTAAGGATATTAGACATACACCGGAAAGAGACCGACCGAAGACGACTCTAACAAAGGTTTCGAAATAATACATGCCCGGTAAGGATATTGGACACATAAAGATCGAATATACATGTTCGGTAAGGATATTGAACACATATAAGAAGCATATGTCGTAAGGATATTAGACATACATCGGAAAGAGACCGATCAAGACGACTCTAACAAAGGTTTCAAAATATACATGCCCGTAAGGATATTGACACATAAAGATCGAATATACATGTTCGGTAAGGATATTGAACACATAGGGAGCATATGTCGTAAGGATATTAGACATACACGGAAAGAGACCGATCAAGACGACTCTAACAAAGGTTTCAAATATACATGCCCGTAAGGATATTGGACACATAAAGATCGAATATACATGTTCGGTAAGGATATTGAACACATATAGGGAGCATATGTCGTAAGGATATTAGACATACACGGAAAGAGACCAACCAAGACGACTCTAACAAAGGTTTCGAAATATACATGCCCGGTAAGGATATTGGACACATAGAGATCGAATATACATGTTCGGTAAGGATATTGAACACATATAGGGAGCATATGTCAGGTAAGGATATTAGACATACACCGAAAGAGACCGATCGAAGACGACTCTAACAAAGGTTTCAAAATATACATGCCCGGTAAGGATATTGGACACATAGAGATCGAATATACATGTTCGGTAAGGATATTGAATACATATATGTCGTAAGGATATTAGACATACATCGAAAGAGACCGACCAAGACGACTCTAACAAAGGTTTCAAAATATACATGCCCTAAGGATATTGGACACATAAAGATCGAATATACATGTTCGGTAAGGATATTGAACACATATAGGGAGCATATGTCAGGTAAGGATATTAGACATACACCGGAAAGAGACCGACCGAAGACGACTCTAACAAAGGTTTCGAAATATACATGCCCGGTAAGGATATTGGACACATAAAGATCGAATATACATGTTCGGTAAGGATATTGAACACATATAGGAGCATATGTCGTAAGGATATTAGACATACATCGGAAAGAGACCGATCGAGCGTACTGGGGAAAGAAGATATATGGAATGGTAAAATCGTCGATCGAAGACGAATTCACGGGGAAAGAGGCCAAACAAAGGGGACTCTAGCGAGGATTGCCAAACTATGTTGGACTTTAAAAGTTTGCAAATATGCAAGAAATACAATATCCCACAGGCCAAAGGCGGGGTGTAATTCTTCAAGAGTGGCAATTATATGAATTACCACACACCAAGTATGGATACTCAAATAATTGAGAAGCAAGAAAGGTTAGACACCGACTCTTACTCGCACTCTAACGACAGAGGCAAACACGAGTAAGATAACCAAAATAAGAATTTGCAAAAAGCAAGACGCTTGGTAAATATATTGAATTTGAATGATGTAGGAGACCGACACGGGGTCAAAAATGCAGATAACAACAACAAGAAGACTTTCTTGAGGGAACTCTGACTGGGAATACCACTTGGGGATTTCTTTTATTGAAAAACTTCTCTTCGGAGACGCAAAAGGTACTCGAGAAACACATTAATCTGGCCTATGCTTAGATGCATGTTTGAGATTATTATTTTTTAGCGTAATGCTCCATATCAATGGAAATGCTACGCTTTTTTGAGGATGTTATGCAATGCAATGATGCATGTTTTAATATTTCGTCTAGGACTAGAGGCAATTATGAGCTGCCGAGGAAACATCAACCCTCCATGAATTGAATATAAATCATCTGATCTTGATCAAAGAGATGATAGTCTGGACCCTGATAGGGGGGATTGTGGAATAGAAGTATCATCTTTCAATGATTAGCATCACTGGGGAAGTAACTCTTGGAGATTAACATTCATCCGGGATGGCAATCATGTTGCATTGAGTTCCTAATTTCAGTAGCTTAGGATTTCGAGCTCTTGCATAAGAGGAGTCGACAATATCTTCTGGCACAAGTGAGCCTTGGAAAGTGATCTTGCTGGTGTAGACCGTTCTTTGCAATCTTCCGCGTCGGGGAAGGATCGATAACATCCAAGGGCGCACACATGCCATGGATATCCCTTGTGGGAGAGAAAGAAGTTTTGTTGGAGATTTAAGCTCAAGCGTATAACGCTCTTTATTTAAAATCTTTGCATAACAAAACCTGTAAAACAGGAGATATAACAATAATTCTGCTACAGTGATCAACTGTTTCATTCGTTAATGCCATGTACCCGCAATTCCGAGTAACTTCAGAAATTATGCCACATGCCGTTGGGCACTGATGTTTCATATGCGAAGTTTATTGAAAATATCGGACGTCGTTTTTGCAAACAAAACAGTTAAAAATACATGAAAATAAGACAGAGATAAATGATAGAAAACACGCTTTGATGAAAGTAATTTTATTGATTGATTAGCCCGTAAATGAGCATTTACATCGAAGCAAATCCGAAAAGAGGCAATTGCTTATACATCAAAGTTAAAAGAAAAGGTGACAAGAAAATCATGGATTTTGTCGAATCCTCGAATCCGCCATGCTCTTCACAACTTCAACATCCCTTAACATTGAGCTATCCGAAATGCTCCGATTAGCCCCTCAATCCTCCGGATTATCAAGTTTTGTAGATAGTGACCCAAACATGTGTCGTGATTGTAGTCGTCGCCTTGAATCCCTAATTTTTGCTCGACCGCCTTTCGGTTTTCAATCCACCGGATACCCTTTTTGCCCAAGCCGCCCTTTCGTGTTTTCGACTTGCCGGTGTACAATCTTTCATATTTATCCCTAACTTTGCCCGAACCTCTTGGTTCGTCGGGATGCCCTTATTTTGCTTAGGCCACCAACCTAACGGGTCTCTTTTATAAGTATTTTTGACTACATCTGCATTGATCGGGTGAGGGAAATCCTCTCCGTCCATAGTCGCGAGCAACATAGCTCCTCCAGAGAAAACTTTCTTCACAACATACGGTCCTTCATAATTTGGAGCCCACTTGCCCCGAGCGTCGGTGTTGTTAGGAGGCAAAATTCTCTTCAACACCAGGTCACCAGCTTGGAAGTTCCGAGGACACACTCTCTTGTCGAAAGCCCTTTTCATACGCTTCTGGTATAGCTGTCCATGACAAATAGCTGTCAATCTCTTCTCGTCGATGAGATTCAATTGATCAAGTCTGTTTTGAACCCATTCAGCTTCATCGAGTTGCACATCTGTTAAAATCCTTAAGGAAGGGATCTCAACTTCCACGGGTAGGACTGCCTCCATACCGTATACCAAGGAGAAGGGAGTTGCCCCTGTTGACGTGCGTATTGAAGTGCGATAGCCGTGCAAGGCAAATGGTAACATCTCGTGCCAATCCTTATAAGTGACAACCATCTTCTGTACAATCTTCTTGATATTTTTGTTTGCCGCCTCCACAAAGACCATTCATTTTGGACGATATGGGAAGAGTTATGATGTTTTATCTTGAAGTCATCACACCTCTTTCATCATTTTGTTGTTGAGATTCGAGCCGTTATCAGTAATGATCTTCTCGGGAACCCCATAGCGACAAATGATATTATGCTTGATGAAACGTGTGACCACTTGTCTAGTGACACGAGCATAAGATGCTGCCTCAACCCATTTGGTAAAGTAGTCAATGGCAACAAGGATGAATCGATGTCCATTAGAGGCGCTGAGCTTAATTTCTCCAATCATATCAATGCCCCACATCGCAAAAGGCCATGGAGAAGTCAAAACATTCAATGAAGAAGGTGGCACATGCATCTTATCAGCGTAGATTTGACATTTGTAACATGTTTTAGCATGGTTGTAGCAGTCATTCTCCATGGTGGACCAATAATAGCTCGCCTCAAGATCTTCTTGGCCATGGTGTGTCCACTAGAATGCGTCCCAAGGAACCTTCATGAATTTCTTCTATAATCTTATTTGCTTCGTGTCATCCACGCATCCGAGCAAAAAGAGTCATAGTTCCTTTTGTACAACACACCGCCATTGAGGAAAAATTTAGCCGAGTACTTTCGCAGGGCCTTCTTATCAACGATGGAGGCATCATCAGGGTATTCTTTCGTCTCGAGATACCTTTTGATGTCGTAGAACCAAGGTTTTTCATCTGCTTCACCTTCTACTTCATAGCAGAACGCAGGCTCATCCAACCTCATTATGGTGATAGATGGGGCATCATTCGCCCATCTGACCTTAAACATGGATGACAGAGTAGCCAAAGCATCTGCCAAATTGTTCTCCTCCCTTGGGATGTGATCGAAAGTGATCTCGTCGAAATAAGGGATCAACTTCAAGACATGATCTCGGTATGGGATCAAATTCGGGTGGCGGGTCTCCCAATCTCCATTGATTTGACTAATTACCAAAGCGGAATCTCCATATACCGCTAAGATTTTGATTCTTAGGTCAATGGCTGCTTCAATTCCAAAAATACAAGCTTCGTACTCGGCCACATTATTGGTGCAATCGAAACAGATTCTAAGTGAATGGATATGAAACCTCGAGAAGTGATAATGGCGCCAACACCATTTCCCAATGCATTTGAGGCTCCATCGAATGCCATCGTCCACCGTGAGCCAGGCTCGGGTCCCTCTTCAGGCCCTGGAATGTTACAATCTCTGATATACATAATGTCTTCATCGGGGAACTCAAACTTCATCGGCTGATAGTCATCATCTAATGGTTGTTGAGCGAGATAGTCCGCCACCACACTACCTTTGATAGCCTTCTGAGTAGTGTATTGATATCATATTCTCAGATCATTTGCCACCGGGCTATCCTTCCTGTGAGAGCTGGCTTCTCAAAGATATACTTTATCGGGTCCATTTTGGAGATCAAGAAAGTAGTGTGAGTCAACATGTACTGTCTGAGTCGTTTTGCTGCCCATGCGAGTGCACAACAAGTCTTTTCCAATAATGAATACCTCGATTCACATTCTGTGAACTTCTTGCTCAAGTAGTATATGGCGTGCTCTTTTCTGCCTGTCTCATCATGTTGACCGAGCACACAGCCCATGGAATTCTCCAACACGGTCAAGTACATAATCAACGGTCTACCCTCCACCGGGGGTGAGAGAATTGGAGGCTCTTGTAGGTACCTCTTTATACTGTCGAATGCCGTCGACAATCGCTGTTCCACCTGGTCGTTGGATTCTTTCTTAACTTGAAAATGGGCTCACAGTAGTGTGAGATGAGAAATGAACCTAGCGATGTAATTCGCCTTCCCAAGAAACCTCGCACTTTTCTCGTCCTTGGCTCGCATCTCTTGTATCGCTTTTATCTTAGTGGTTAACCTCAATCCCTTTCTCGCCACAATAAAGCCTAAGAGTTTCCGATCTCACCCCAAAGGTGCACTTACTGGGTTCAACCTCACCGAACTTTCTCAACCCGAACAATTTCAACAAGTGAACTGTGTTCTTCTTCTGTTGGGACTTGGCAATCATATCATCCACGTAGACTTCAATCTCTTTATGCATCATATCGTGAAAGAGAGTAACCATAGCTACCGATATGTTGCCCCCTGCTCTTCAAACCGAAAGGCATCACCTTATAGCGAAAGTCCCCACGGTGTAATGAAAGTAGTTTTCTCCATATCATCACGCCATCTTAATCGGTAGAGAGAAACCATCCATGAAGGAGAATACTTTAGCTTGAGCAGATTATCGACCAAAATGTCAATGTGCGGGAGAGGAAGTCATCCTTAGGGCTAGCTCTGCCGATCCCTATAGTCAAATTTATCCTTACCTTTGCCGCTTTTCTTGACCTTGACAATTTGCAAACCCCATAAGAAACAATCTTTAGGAAACCCGCTCCATCTTTGCTTCTCAACCTCTCGATCCTTTCGAGCATTTCCCTGATACTTCCGGATGACCTTCTTCTTGTCTCAACATCAGCTAGTTCAATTCCATCACCAATCAAATCAGCATCCGTCGATCCGTCATCTGGTTGGTAATTTTATTTATTATTATTATTTTTAATTAAGTTTTTTAATAAAAGAAAAGATAAAAGGTTTGTATAAAAAGAAAGTAAAATTTGATATTGTCACCTTTAAAAGAAATAAGTGAAGAAGAAAAAACAAAGAGAGAAAAATTTGAATGCAAAAGGACGTCCTTCATTAATGATAAACTTGAAAGTTAAAAACATGGTGGCCCTAAAGATGATCACTACGCCTTGGGCATAACGTAGGAATTATGGCATGACATAAAATAAAATTACTCTTCAAAACGGGTAACCACAACAACATCTTCAACGAACCAATTTGAAAGCTCACGCCCGGAACAAGGTAGATCCACTTGTCCACATCATAGTCACCGTCCGCTTCACCATCAACATCAACATCTTCAACTGGATTCCACCTTTGACAAACTTGACAGGAGACACCCCTTTGCTCACCGGGTGGAGACGAGACCTTCATTCGGGAGCAAAACCCAAACCCTCTTATCCGTCTGGGTAGGAAGTTCTAGCACTCTTCCCCACCCTTCAGGATGTCCTGACTTGACAATAGCCTGAGCCTGCTTGTAGGATGCCATGGAGACTTCACCTTTTTGCAAAGGGATCTTATCGACTGATACGGCCTCAAAAGCTTGGCACGGAGTTTCGTGGATCTCTCCTTCAATTTCGACATATCGAAAATTGCTCAGATGACTGACGACATAATCTTCTTCACCATAAATGGTGACCACCTTTCCATTGATTAAGAACTTCAACTTTTGGTGCAAGGTGGATGTCACAGCACCAGCCCCATGAATCCAGGGGCGTCCAAGCAAACAACAGTAGGAGGGATTAATATCCATGACGAAAAAGTCGATCAAAACCTCGGGCCCACCTTAATAGGTAGGTCCACCTCGCCAAACACTGACCTCTTCGACCCATCAAACGCCTTAACTATCAAATCACTGGGTCTCAGCGACGACCCCTTCATAATCCAACTTCAAGAGAGTAGACTTTGGAAGAACATTGAGGATGATCCCGTGTCAACCAAAGACACGAGAAGTAGTTCTCGCTATCTCCACGTAAACGTAGCGCTTTGTTATGCTTCCTTCCCTCGGGAGGTAAATCGAAGTCAGTAAAACCGAGACCATTACTTGCCGAAATGTTGTTCACAATGCCTCCAAATTGGTTAACCGAGATCTCTTGGGGAACGAAGGATGTTCCTAACAACTGCATAAGAGCATTGCGGTGAGGCTCGTAATCCTCAACAAAGCTAGGATAGAAATCTTGGCGGGCGCCCGCCGAGCTGGTCGATTATC
The DNA here is from genome assembly GCA_021764765.1 of Vicia sativa. Classification (NCBI taxonomy): domain Eukaryota; kingdom Viridiplantae; phylum Streptophyta; class Magnoliopsida; order Fabales; family Fabaceae; genus Vicia; species Vicia sativa. Next base: position 169,651,637 of record CM038796.1, read on the forward strand.
TTGTAATCGCCTTCTTTATATACCTCATCAATTCTTCAACATCTTTGGTCATCTCGGGCTCGTAATGTGTTCTGGAATCTTTGGTGCCGACTCACCCCAATCATGACTCCTTCCCTTTGCTTTAGCCTTGGCCAAAGCTTCGTGACTTTTCTCAACTAGATTGGGTGGAGAGAAGATTCGCCCACTTCGGTAATCCGACTTTCTTCCGCAATGTCATGCACCGCAGCTCAAATCCTCCAATCTTCTTTTCATCGACTTTCCTCCTTCGTAGATCTCCACATTCGCCGTCACGATAGTACTCGCACCCATAATTCCACGGGATGGCCTTTTCGCTAGTGTAGGGTATCGACCCAAAGTGATAATCAGGAGGTTTCTTAGTCGGCACGGGATTGTAACGGAATCCTTCTAGAAGTGACGGGATAGTGACCACGCCAACCTCATCTTCAACATTCTCGCATATCAAGTTCTTTCTCGACGAATCAAGAGTCCCTTCAAGAATCGACAATCTCCTCTCAAATTATCACACCTTCAATTTGGATTAAACATTGTTTACAACCATCATCACAACCGGAAATCTCCTTCAACAACAATTGATTCTTTATCCACCACAATGGAGTGGTCAAACCGCTAACATCCATTATCGTGTTCGACTTCCATCTTCGCAAATTGCATTTAAAGATTTCCACCATGAGGAGGTAAAGGGTGTGAATGACATTAGGGGTGGGAGGAGGTCCAAAGTTGATTGCCTCTGTGTCGCGTGTTCGAACTTTGTACTTGAAAGCGATACAACTCAATAGAATGCCCCCGGCATTGGAGTGGTAGAGGCAACGAGCATTCATTAAAGTATTTTGGGTTATCGGGTCAATCTTCAAAGTGCAATTCAATCATATTCAAACTTTGCAAATGAGCAAATATATCCGCATAAGACATTGGCAAGGGATCAAACTTCTTCACGGGTCTTGGTGGTATTGTCTCGAGCAACATCTTGTTTTGGAACACTAGCGGAATAGTCACAAAGAACTTGGCGATTGAATTCTCGGCGCTTCTTTCCCTTCGCTCATACAAGCGCTTGACTCACCTTCCTTCTTCTTCCGTAACCACCAAAAGCCTTTTGGCGCCACCAACTTGATTCTTGTCGGCACCAACATCTTGGATCTTTCCTAACTTGATCCCCATCTCAACTCTTTCTCCAAACATCACCATGTCGAAAGTACGGTCGACCGCAAGAGGCATAGTACGCCCATCTAGTGTGCCAAACATTTCCACCATCTCTCGCTCCACCATAGGGGTTGAACTTTACTAGCCGCCACCTTGCACTCCTTGAAAGATTCTTTCCGAGCTAAGTTGTGCAACTGGGTTCTAGGCGCCATATCGCTGTTAAAGCCATAGTGTTGAACAAAAGCTACAATCAACTCTCCAAGTTCGCACTGGAGCTATCAAGGCCCATATACCAATCCAATGGCCCATCACCAAACTATCTTGGAAAAATGCATCAAGAGCTTCTCATCCTGTACGCAGACATCCTCCTATAGTAATACCTCAAGTGGGTTTTAGGACAAGAGTTGCCCTTGTACTCAAAGCTCTGGATTTTAAATTTTGGAGGAATCCTCACCCTTGAACCAATCCCAAGTTGGACATGTCGAAACCCAAAACATCCCGATTCTCAAAGGCTTGCATGCGCTCCTCGAGCATCTTCAACTTCCTATCGGGTCGGCTCCTCAACATTGGAAAACCAATTCAAGTTATCTTCATCATGCCGAGGAATCGAATCAATAGTCCTTCGCTGGTGGAGGCACCAACACAGTTCGACCGGGCGACGTGGGGGTAGGCGGAGGAGGAACCACCGCAAAGATGATCCGTTTGAGCACTGGTTCTCGCCGGCAAGATCAAGAAGACCGCGTTGACTTCCAAGCTAATTTCGACAAAGATTCCCTTGAGCGACTTCTTCAAGAGTGACTACAAGGCCTCACAACCGTAGCTCTCAACTCCTCTTGTTGCGAGCCATGTTTCAATTATCTCCATCAATTGCCCTATACGAGTATCCATTCTTGTCCCTAGGGCAGCCATGTCGACTTCCATCTTCTCCATCGCAAGTTACTTCTTGTCGGGTAACGATGAACGATGAAACCCGTAGTCTCTCGTCTGTGGAGAAGAAAACCAACGGCGTAAGTAAGATGACCGATCTCATTATGTATGATATGCTATGGGAGTATGCATGCATGCCCATGATATGTTTTTGTACATTTCATTTTCGTGGACTCTTTGAAGACTCGTTAGTTAACAATAAACATTAGAGAAAAACCGATTAAACCGCAATTCAACGAAATCTCATAGAAACTCAAAGTGTTAGTTGTGACTACAAGGCTGTTCAAGCTCAAATAGAGCAATAAGATTCGTACTGGAATTTAAATCATTACGTTAATAATTAGATTCAAATATTCAAATAAGATAAGTGGCTAAAAACTAGAAATGCTGTCCACGACGAGGCTTCAAATCTCTAGTTTCCGCCTTGAACTGTTCACCACCTCTTGACAGAGGAAGAGGAAGTCACAGAGGTATCGGGTTGCCTCGAGGTCCTCTAGGGCCGACCTAAGCCTCCAAGGTACGTCGATAATCAAACGGTTACACATGTCAACCATTTCACTGTACTTCCAATAGAAATGCCCATTCTGTTCTTCTAGAAAGGACACTAGTTCATCCTTTTCATCTAACAGACGATTCAACTTTTGGATCTCATCAATCCAACCTTGGCATTGCTCTCTAAGGCCTTCGTAAGCATCCCTATTGCTATCTCTTTCTTCCCTCACAATGTTCAGCTCTTGAATTTTTTCAGCTAATTCAATTGCTTCCAATTCTCGGGCGATGCAGACCTCTTCTTTTGCAGTTATCTCATTCTCTAGCATTTTATTGGTTCGTGCTAGAGAAGCTTCTAATTTTGAAATCTTTGCTTCGAGACGTGCTTTCAATGCTTTCTTTTCTTCAATAGCCTTTCCTTCATCTAGATAAGCGACCCTTTGTTGCCGAGGCCTTCATTGTCGACGGAGGTCCCTTGCCCCACTTGCAAGACTCCTCAAGTTCTCGTCTCATCATGAGCTCTTCATCCTTTTCATTCGCCTTCTTCTCCCTCTAATTCTTCTTTACCTCCTTGAGGTTGGCTTCTAAATTTTCGGCTCGAGAAAATGCGAGAATTAGAGCTTTGTAGCTCCAACCTTCCTCCTCCATCTTTCTCGATAATTTCAAGCCTCATATTCTCCTCTATTGGCACATGAGTGATTATGTGTTCGGGATGATCAAAGGGTACCTCTACAAAGTAAGGCGCTTGATTTCTTGGACTCTCTATCACCCATCGCGATAAGACTTTCCATCAATTCCGCCCTTTGATTAACTCTCGGCTTTCCTATGGATTTGACCCCAAGCTTCGGATCTTCAATACTGCGGTCCTTTTACCAAGTTCGTGTACAATGAAGCTTTCCAAGTGCTCGTGTCTTGGTTCGTTTTCCATTGGATACCCCAATTGTCTTGTTGCAAGTCTTGGGTTATAATTGATGCAACCCATAGACCCAATCAAAGGAACATTAGAATATCCACCACAGTGAGTGATAACATCAACGAATCCCCAACCCGAGAATGCCACATCACACCATCGGCTGTTAGTGAAGCCAATTTTTGAGACCAAGATAAGCTTCTCAGGATCTTCTCCCACGGTCCACTCTGAGGAATATGAGAAGTCAACCATAAATACAGCAGTGGAGAACAACACAGAACCACCCCTCGCTTCTTCAGATGTCTCTCATGGAGATGGTAAAGAACATCAGCCAACAGTGCAGGAACAGGGTTTTTCGACATGAATATGCCAATAGCAGACGGGCTCAAGTAACCAATTTCATTAGTTGGAAACAAAACCACCCCAAAGATGAGCAAAGCAAGTATGGAGCTGAAAGCCGGCCAATCGTCTTGAACACTCAAACTTGACAACTTATCCTCCAAGTTTTGCCTAAAAATACCTTTGTCGGTAATCCAAGGTGTCACCTCCCTTACAGGAAGAAACAAGGCAGCAGCTACCTTAGCCTTATCGAGGTCTTCCCCTATGTTGAGGAAAGGAGTGTCGTCCTTCAAAGGCCAATTAAGGATTCTCTCGAACTCTTCAATTGTAGGAACAAGCTGAAAGTCTTGGAATGTGAAGCATCGAAGAGGAGGATCATAGTACTTTGCTAGAGCAATCAAAGCTTCCATGTCCACATTGGTAGTCAAAAGATCTAGGATGTTCCCAAACCTCTTCCCAAAATAAGCTCTACTGACAGGTGGAATTCTCTCACTTTGAGTTATCAGCTTCCCCGACTTCAGTTCTTTGAATTTGAGACATGGAACGATCTTCACAGCTTGATTCATTCTTCCTTTCGCCATCGCACCAACAAAATCTGTAAGGTTCCCGAAAATAAAAGTTATATGCTAAATGGTTTTGTGTAAATGTATGCAATGCATGTTGCAAATTAAATAGAACGGTTCATAGGATCGGCCGGTCATGGTTTCGACGCTCACCCAACAATTCCCTGTAAGGCTAATCTTATGTTTTTATTAAATGTTTCTTGGGGTTCAGATCCCTTTACAAACACTATCATCGCGAGAGGCCTACGTGGCGATAGTATTTGTAAAAGTATACCCCAAGAAACGGCTCTTAACAGGATGCTCTAAATCCAACATTTGAGCGCTTGGTCTCGGTTAGACAACATGAACAAACTTAGAGTTATAGGTCATTTGTCCAAAGATTGATGTCCCTGCGCTATCGCGGCCAACAACCTCCTTAAAACAACCAACTCTAAGCCGGAGTCTTCGCTTCGGGCCAACAAGACAATGGAGTCAGGTGGACCTAGGCTACGCAACCCCTCTATTCCTAAAAAGGTGACCTAGAAGCCTGGGTAGTGGGCTTATCTATGTAACAATGCCCATGAATTCCCATCACAATAATATATCAACAAAATAATATACAAAGTATAGAGGAAAATAAGCAAATAAACAATAGATAAGCATAAAGAAGAAAGCGATAAACAAACACACAAACATGCGAAGAACTAAACTAGGGTTGACTCACTTAGTCAAAAAAGTTTTTTTTAAAATTGTCCCCAGTGAAGTCGCCAACTGAAGCAACTCGATTTTCAAAAATCATTTTAAAATGAATTTTCAAAAAAACAATGAAATCGCCACCTAATTTTATTTGTTCTAGAAAGAACGGGGAAATATAGATAAAACCCACAAAAATTGGATAAGGCGGTCTACAAGACCAAAAAGGATGGATTCGGGAGTCGGTTACGCAAGGGGAAGGTATTAGCACCCCTTACGTCCATCGAACTCGATGGGACCCATTTAGTTCAAAATGTGTTTGTGTGTGTAATCGCTAATTTCTAAGTCATGAATAAGAAAGAAGAAAACGGGATTTGTTTGTTATTATTTTGAGTTTGACACGGTTTCGAAACCGCGTGCCTACGTATTCCCTCGTGCAATGGGAAAGTCAAAACTCCGTAGTTCTGGTTGAAAATGTCTTGGGTTGGTTGTGTTGATTTTAATTGAAATGTTTTTGATTTTTGATAATCGCATATGAGCGAAAAATGATTTGAATGGGTTGAATTGATTTTAATGGTAGATGACAAGTACCAAAACGTTGGGAGGTCCTCTAACGATTCGATACTCGAGATTGGTGATTGAGGTCAACCGATCTTCTCTCATCCAAAATCTTTATTATGAAAGGAGTGAGGTGAAACAAAGTTCACTTTTTATTAAGTGTTATGGAATAAAGTATTTAAGTCATTGGGCTACCCTCTAATGGCCCAAATACTTTACATTTTAATTAAATCGTTGGGCGAACCTCTAACAATTTAATTAAGTACCATAACACTATGTTTTTTTGTTTTTGTAGAAAAATTGATTTTTGAAAACAAATTCAATTAATTAATTTAATTTGAAAGTGTTTTAAATGTTCAAGTGTATGGAATAAAGTATTCGAGTCATTGGGTTTCCCTCTAACGGCCCAAATACTTTAAATTTTAATTAAATCGTTGGGCGAACCTCTAACAATTTAATTAAATACCATAACACCATTTTTTGAAATTGCGGCGTTGGACGTAGAGAAATGATATTTCGGGTTATGATTAACCAAGTATATGGACTTGATTAACCATGAGACCCTGGTGCATGGTGATTGGTATATGGACCAATTATTTTTCGGGTTATGATTAATCAAGGCAACGAGGGCCCTAATTAACCTCGTGAGGATGGCCATGCCCATCCCCAACCATGAGACCCTTAGGGAATTTGGTGTGGGTAACCAAAAATAAGAGAGAGCGGAGGCGTTGTTGTTTTTTATATTAATTTGAGAGTGAGTGTACGATCGTGAAATAAACATGCAAGCGGACAATGTAATGGCGGATAAATAAAGAAAATAAATTAACACACAATACAATATCGGAATTTAAATAATTATTAGTATAGATATTCTTTTACTTGATGAAAAATCAATTAACAATTTAATTGGTAATTCAACAAATAAAAAACTACCATATGCCAAAATATTATTTAATACATCATTATATATAAAAAACTTGCATAATAATTGAATTTAAAGAGAAAAGTTTAGGAATGGGCCTGTTTGAAGCTTTAAACTGGAGGGTGTGAGTAGCAATCTGAGCCCAAACCCAAAAGTGCTGCTGGATCTTGTATGAGATGCTCCATGGAAACAGAGTGTGGTCCACCATTCTGGAGCGTCGGATCTGGACCTTGACAGATCTGATGACTTATGGCAGGAAGTGCAAGATAGCTTATCATGTATACACCTGCATCGAATCCCAAACAGACCACACAGACGGTGACAAGTGTCACCGCCTGGACTAGACAACACGTCCTAATTTAAAATACTAATCTAATTCATTCTTATCATAAATTAAATAAACAGAATCTTAATCTTAGTTAAACTTATTTTTGTTATAAATTAAATAAACAAAACAACACACAAAAAAAAGGGTTAATCTTAATCATACCTACTAATACTAACTTAAGTTATTTTATAAAACTAAATTAACATAATAGAACACAAAACACAAACAGAGCTTTATACTCACTATCTCTCACGGTTTCACCTTCTCCCCACGAACCCCATGAATCCCTAACCGCCGCTCTCGTCTCATCGTCGCTCTGGACTTCGTCCTTTCTCGCGATCTCTCATCGCCGTCCTGATTCCTCACGGCGAACGTCCGTCTCTCTCTCGACCGTGACCGTGATTTCGTCCCTCACGATTCCGTCTTCTCTCTCGCCGCTGTCTCACTCCGCTCGCGATCTCCTCACCATCGCCGCTCTGATTATCTCTGCTATTCTCTCGTCTCTCGAATGCGACCGCGATTGAACACTGGAATCTGTCCCTCTCTCGATCTGTCGCTCTCTCTCGTTCGCGACCCTCACAATGATTTCGTTTAGAAATCGAGTCTCTCACTCATATCGCTATTTTGTTATCTGATTTCCTGAAATTTGTTTGTTTGATCCCTACAGGTGACTCTAAATCGAAAGGGGAAAAGGAAACCTAACTTCTATTATTTGGGTAAAACCGGTGATGCTCAGAGGGCGACCGAATGATGGAAATACAATAAAACGAAAATAAAAGGAAGGTTGTGGTGACGATTCCGAGGTCTACACGGCGGCGGACGGCGGCCTGCAACCGCAACCCCGGTGAGACCTTTCTGCTTACCTTAAGTTTTGCTTCGCTTGCCTGCTTTTACCTTTTCAAGGATCTTTTGTTTGGAAAATGATGATATGAGGTTAGGGTTTGTAGCCGCTTTAGGGTTTGTTGAACAAGAGTCCCTCCGGTTCTTGCATCTTCAATGTTTATATAGTGTCCGAGTTAGGGTTTGTACTAAAATGTTTTGAAAACAAAGGTCGCCCAAAAAACGAAAAAGATGGGCTTTGGTATTTGTTTTGATCCGGGTCGAATCAGATGCCACTTTGTTCTTGTATGGATTTAGCAATGTTGATTAAATGGCTGTTGGGAATTTCTATGCCGTCTGCTTGAGGTATTGGGCTGCTCTAGATTCGATATGCGGTGTTTGATGTTGTCGTGGTAAAACTTGACCGAAATGGTACCGCCCTGCTGCCCTGTAAAGCTTCGTACTATGATGCCATACCGAGTTATATCTATTTTTTCCTTCTTCTTTCTACACCTCCTACCGTGAACCAAGGATTAAACATTCTTGAGGATTTGTAGTAGTGAGTTTTATGGCCGATGAAAGGGCTTTACAGCCCGAGGCCTTGTTGGTTACAATTGAAACTCAACCGATTCGAACAATAAATCCTAATGATGAGACAAAAAAGCATTGTCTCGTATCTTGTTAATGCTGTCCACTATTGCTAACTACTTTTTGTTGTTTCATGAATATGAGTACCGCCACGAGTTCGGAAAATGATGAAGGAAAGCTTGAGGAATGGAATGCTCGAGCACGAAGTCAAAGACACGCTCATGAAGACATTGGCAGCTTGAAAAATCCACATATAGTTTAGAAAATACTAGCATTGTAGAGACTTTGTAGCTTGTATTGTAAGATATGATGAATTGTAACATATGTATCTAGACTTGCTCTTACATTCTTGTACAAATAAAACCTTGGAGAAGTGTGAAACTCTTGAACTTTTATGAATGCAAGATTTGAAGATTATGTACCAATTTGAGTCCTAGTTTCAAATTCTTCAAATTCAGTCGTTGTAGCAATTGTGTACAAAAGTTGGAAATTGTGTATGAAAGTTAAGAATTCGTGATGAACCAAACATTTCAAAAGAAAAAAAAAAAAAAATGGTCATGAACCAAAATTAATTTGGTTAGAACCAACTAAGTTGAAATGTTGATTAACACAAACGCCTAAAATCCCAATCAATCCACGATTCCAATCCGTATTCTTGCATTAAACGAGTAGTAACACGGTTGTTGCATTTTTAGACCTTGAACCCTTTAGTATGCAAAAACTTGAGAACTAAACCTCTAATTGCAAAACTTGAGAATTAAACTCTAAATACAAAGATGATTTGGTGGCTTAAACTTCAGAAACACTCGAATCCTTTTGAATTTCCCCACAAAGTTTCCATTTTTATCCATTCGCAGAGAAATTGAGCCTTGTTGCTACTTGAGACAAAAATTGAAACTCTAAATTTCAAATAAAACTCTTGATCAAAAACCTTAGTCAACTTGATGATTTCATTTTTAGAATTAATCGATAGATTCCACTTGAAATTAATGGAATTATCAACGATTTCCAAATCGAACCATATTCAAGTGGAGTAAGATTCGAACCAAACGAATTCCAAAAGGAAACTTCTAGTTTTTTTTTAATATGAATGTCTTGAACTTCGGGCGATAAACGCGACCGAAAAATCTCATCGTGGCAACTTGACATTTGTAAATCGTGTAGATAAGTCCTCGGATGAATATTCACATACATCAACTATTGCCAAGAACGAACAAAGTTGACGAGCAGACCAAATGCACTAGAATTTGAATTGTTGATCAATAATCGGATAACCATAATCCACCCTTTTACATCTTGAACAATGAACTCGAAACAACAGCAAAACCCAAACTCGTGATTAATTGATCTCTTGAATCAGGAGGTAATGATATTCAAAACAACCAGACTTCCGTAGCTCCAATCAAGAACAGACCATTCAATTCAACAATCGAACACCAAGCCCTGAAAACCGATAGATATGAGCGGATAAGATTTAATATTAAACCTCGTCGTTTTCAAATATCCCAGATTGGTTGAAAGCACCACAACTTTTCTGTTCAACAGAGAAACTTTGGGAATCAACTCCAACCCGTAACCATAGAACCAGTGGTATGAATGCATGTGAGTGTCATGATAGATGCGAAGCCTAAACCAGATAAGATCGAGATAGGAGGGCAAATTTTGGGGTGCAACAGGTCCGTCTGATGGAACCAACGCCAACTCAGATTTCGACGAGATTCTAAAGCTAATCAAGAAAAGTGAGTACAAAGTTGTGGATCAACTAATGCAGACTCCCTCCAAAATTTCAATACTATCTCTACTTCTGAATTCCGAAGCCCACCGAGAAGCTTTGATGAAAGTGCTAGATCAAGCTTACGTAGATCACGACGTGACTACAAATCAATTTGGTGGAATTGTAGGCAACATAACAACTTGCAACAATTTAAGCTTCAGTGATGAAGAACTCCCAAAGGAGGGAAGAGATCACAATCTTGCTCTACATATCTCTATGATTTTCCAATTAGACTCTCTGTCCAACGTGCTAGTAGACACCGGTTCATCCTTGAATGTAATGCCAAAAACAACTCTCGCTCGTTTATCTTACAAAGGAACACCGATGAAATCCAATGATATAGTGGTCAAAGCCTTTGATGGGTCAAGGAAATGCGTTATTGGGGAAGTCGACCTTCCGGTGAAGATCGGTTCACATACCTTCCAAATCACCTTCCAGGTCATGGACGTGCCAGCTGCTTACAGTTGTTTGCTAGGACGACCATGGATACACGAAGCAGGAGCAGTAACATCCACGCTCCACCAGAAACTGAATTTTACAGCAAGTGGGAAGCTAGTAACCATCATCGGTGAACAAGCTTTACTAGTAAGCCATTTGTCTACCTTTTCTTTCATCACTGTCGACGATGTTGAAGGCACGCATTTCCAAGGACTTTCGTTAGAAGGTGAATCAACAAGGAAAGGCAGATCGTCTATCTCCTCTTACAAAGAAGCAGCGCAGATAGTGAAAGACGGTAATGTCACAGGTTGGGGACAAGTAATCAATCATGTCAACAACGAGACAAAAACAGGGCTCAGATTTGCTCCAGTATTTCCTAAAGCCAATCAAAGGGATGAAACACTTCGTCAAATCAAAGAAGTATTCCACAGTGGGGGTTTCTTAAACCCTGTTCTTCAAGAGGTTAATGTTCTTACCGATGAAGGTAATGAAGACAATCTCTCCGAATCCGAAGAGTGGAGCACTTATCTTAATAGCTCTAAATATGTGTCCCAGGAAGAATCGTACCCGCTGTTCTATCCTCTGACAGACCAATTCAAAGGCATGTTCCTACAAAAGAATGAGAATAAAAATCCACCTATCCCTTCTGAAGTTTGGGATACCTTGGGAGAACCAAGTGGAAAGTTTGACTACATGGTGAAATACACTGCACCTGAAAGCTCAAAAATCAGAATTGAAGACATCCAACCAACTGGATGGGACGATCATTTTGAGTATCCTAGTCAACCAGAAGAGTTATACACATCTTCTCGATCTCATCATCAAACTGAGATCCCAAATGAAGATCTCTGCTTTAACACGCCTGCCGAGTTTGTTAAGCCAGATTTTAACTATCACTATATCAACGTAATTACCGAAGAAGAACAGGAAGACAATTTTGGGAATGAGTTGGAAAGCGTCGCAGACAATGAGTCTCTTCACTCAGAAGATTGGGAAGTACATGCCAAGAATCCAGAATGCATGCCACTTGAAAGCACATATGCTGCATACTATGCTCCTCGATCTGTCAATCAAGCAGAAGAAGATTGCTTCAGCAACACAAAAAGAAAGGTCAACCAACCAGAGTCTTCAAAGCCTGTTCGACCAACGACCAAAGTCTACATAAGAAATAAGCCAAAATAAAAACTACCAGAGTATCTAGACTTCCAAGGAGTTCGCCACTATTGAAAGCCTGTTAAAGCTGAGACTGATGTTCATACTTCTAAGTAGTTTATCTTGCTTTGTTTTGAACTCTCGCCTCGCCCAAAGCGGAGAGATGTTTTATAGGGTTTAGCTTTTAAATAATTTCTCTTTGTCTTGCGCAAGACAAATGAGTTTGTATTTAGGGCCTTGTTTCATATTGTGAATCATAAATAAAAGCGTTGTTTTGATTCCACATTTTGTGTTTGTTTTTCATTTTTTACCCTTTTCTTGGAAATGGTAATCCTAAAAAACCCAAATAAAAACAAGCATCTTCAAAAAATATAATAAATAATCTGCATACACTTTCATATTAACTTTTTCTAAAAAAAGAAGAAAAGTTAATTAATCAAACATAAATCAAACATGTAGATTAGCAAATGGACAAATCCATTGAACGCAATAACTTTATGCTCTCACCCAACTTTGAATTCCCTGTGTTCGACGCCGAGGAAGAAGTGGAAGAAGAGATCCCGGATGAGATTTCTCGACTACTTAAGCACGAGGAAAGAATCATTTAGCCCCACAAAGAGCCTTTGGAAGCAATCAACTTGGGTTCTGAGGAAGACAAAAAAGAAGTGAACATCGGAGCTCTACTCGACAACAACGTCAAGGGAAAACTGATAGATCTTCTCAAAGAATATGTTGATGTGTTTGCTTGGTCCTATCAAGACATGCCAGGATTAGATACCAGCATCGTGGAGCATCACTTGCCATTAAAACCGGAGTGTCCACCAGTTAAACAAAGACTGAGAAGAGTTCACCCAGACATGGCCGACAAAATCAAAAAGGAGGTCCAAAAGCAACTCAACGCAGGTTTCCTCGTTACCTTTGAATATCCTCAATGGCTATCCAACATAGTACCTGTCGCAAAGAAAGACGGAAAGGTCAGAATGTGTGTTGACTATCGGGACCTGAACAAAGCAAGTCCAAAAGATGATTTTCCACTACCGCATATCGACATGCTAGTGGATAATACTGCTAAGTTCAACGTCTTTTCCTTCATGGACGGTTTCTCTGGCTACAATCAGATCAGAATGGCTCCCGAAGACATGGAGAAGACATCCTTCATCACGCCATGGGGCACATTTTGCTATAAAGTAATGCCGTTTGGATTAAAGAATGCAGGCGCAACTTACCAAAGGGAAATGACTACTCTCTTTCATGACATGATGCACAAAGAGATCGAAGTCTACGTAGACGACATGATAGCAAAGTCTGACACTGAAGAGGAGCATATAGAATATCTCTTGAAGTTGTTTCAGCGATTGAGGAAATTTTAGCTTCGTCTGAATCCTAACAAATGCACCTTTGGGGTAAGATCTGGAAAACTCCTAGGTTTCATCGTCAGTCAAAGAGTTATTGAAGTTGACCTTGAAAAAGTCAAGGCTATTCAAGAAATGCCTACGCCACATACAGAAAATCAAGTAAGAGGATTTCTTGGAAGGTTGAATTACATCTCCAGGTTTATCTCTCAAATGACTGCTACTTGTGGGCCGATATTCAAGCTTCTCCGCAAAAATCAAGAGGTTGTGTGGACAGAAGATTGCCAAAGAGCGTTTAACAGTATCAAGGAATACCTGTCAGAACCTCCAATATTGATTCCTCCAATCGAAGGAAGACCATTAACCATGTACCTTACCGTGCTAGAAGATTCCATGGGCTGCGTGCTTGGACAACAAGATGAAACTGGTAAGAAGGAGCATGCCATCTACTACTTGAGTAAAAAGTTCACAGACTGTGAAACTCGTTACTCCATGCTCGAGAAAACATGTTGTGCTTTGGTGTGGGCTTCGAAACGTCTCCGCCAGTACATGATCAATCACACGACTTGGTTAATCTCCAAAATGGATCCAATCAAGTATGTCTTTGAAAAGCCTGCCTTTACAGGAAGAATTGCTCGATGGCAGATGCTATTATCTGAATATGACATCCAGTACCATGCTCAAAAAGCGGTCAAAGGAAGCATTCTTGCCGATCACTTGGCTTATCAACCAATCAATGAATACCAATCTCTCAAGTTTGACTTCCCTGACGAGGATGTTATGTACTTAAAGATGAAAGATTATGACGAACCACTACCTGAAGAAGGTCCTGATCCATAATCTAGATGGGGCTTAATCTTTGATGGAGCAGTTAATGTCTTTGGCAATGGAATTGGGGCAGTCATCATTACTCCTGAGGGTTCTCATATCCCGTGTTCCGCCAGATTTCTATTTGATTGCACCAACAACATCGCAGAATATGAAGCTTGTATCATGGGTATCGAAGAAGCCATCGACTTGAGGATCAAGATCCTTGACATATATGGAGATTCAGCCCTTGTGATCAATCAAATCAAAGACAAGTATAAAACTCATCATCTTGGTTTGATTCCCTACAAAGATTATGCAAGACGTTTGTTGACTTTCTTCAACAAAGTTGAACTGCATCATATCCCTCGAGATCAGAATCGAATGGCAGACGCCTTGGCTACTCTATCTTCCATGTTCAAAGTCAACCATTGGAACGATATGCCTAAAATCCGTATCAGATGCCTTGAAAGACCTGCATATGTGTTTGCAACTGAAGCAGTCATCGATGATAAACCGTGGTTCCACTACATCAAACGCTTCCTTCAAACTCAGGAGTACCCACTCGGGGCATCACACAAAGATAGGAAAACTCTAAGGAGGCTTTTTAGAAATTTCTTCCTGAATGAAAATGTGCTATACAAAAGAAACTTCGATATGGTCCTGCTCAGATGCGTGGATAGACACGAAGCAGACATGATAATTCGCGAAGTGCATGAAGGGTCCTTTGGAACCCATTCAAATGGGCATGCAATGTCCAAAAAAATCTTGAGAGCAGGGTACTATTGGATAACGATGGAATCCGATTGCTGTAAACATGTCAATTGATGTCACAAGTGTCAGATCTATGCAGATAAGATTCTTGTGCCACCAACTCTACTCAACGTTCTCTCATCTCCTTGGCCTTTCTCCACGTGGGGCATCGACATGATTGGGATGATTGAACCAAAAGCGTCCAACGGACATCGTTTCATTTTAGTGGCTATTGATTACTTCACCAAATGGGTCGAAGCAGCATCTTATGCCAACGTTACAAGACAAGTGGTTGTGAGGTTCATCAAAGACAATCTCATTTGCCGATATGGAGTTCCAAGTAAGATCATTACAAACAATGGATCGAACTTGAACAATAAAATGATGAAAGAACTGTGTGAGGAATTCAAGATTAAGCATCATAACTCATCTCCTTACCGGCCAAAGATGAACGGCGTCGTTGAAGCTGCCAACAAGAACATCAAAAAGATCGTCCAGAAGATGGTCATCACCTACAAAGACTGGCACGAAATGTTGCCGTTTTCTCTACATGGGTATCGTACCTTAGTACGTACTTCAACAGGGGAAACTCCTTTTTCTCTAGTATACGGCATGGAAGCAGTGCTCCCCGTAGAAGTTGAGATTCCGTCAATGAGAGTTCTCATGGAAGCCAAGTTATCTGAGGCCGAATGGTGTCAAAGCAGATATGACCAGTTGAACTTAATAGAAGAAAAACCTCTGACCGCTCTGTGTCATGGACAATTATATCAAAGAAGGATGAAGAAAGCCTTCCATAAAAAGGTTCGACCTCGTGAATTCCAAGAAGGCGACCTCGTGCTTAAAAAGATTCTGTCTTTTCAACCAGATTCTAGGGGAAAATGGACTCCTAATTACGAAAGCCCATACATCGTCAAAAGAAGCTTTTCTGGCGGTGCTATGACTCTCACAACCATGGACGGTGATGAACTCCCGCATCCCGTGAATGCCGATGCACCAAGAAATACTTTGTCTAAAAAAACAAAAAAACAGCTCGGTAAGTCGAAAACCCAAAAAGGGCGGCTTAGACAAAAATGAGCGTCTCAGTGGACTGAAAACCTGAAAAGGCGGTCCAGGCAAAAATTAAGGATCAAAATGACAAAGTAACCACATCATTCTGTACTTCGTCAATTTGAAGAATCTTCCATCAACGGATCTTCAATCAAATCTTCTAAAGCAACAGGCACAATTGGAATTCAAAGTTGTTAGGGATAATAGTGGTTATTGCTTTCAATGTAGCCTTTTCCCAATAAATTATCATTTCCAACTCTTGTAAATAGTTCATGGAATCACGCCTTTGGTTGATTACCATTCTATCAATAAAATTTGAGCCTTGTGCCCATTTGTTTGCAATTCTTGATTCATTCTGTTTTGCAAAATAACGCTTTTTCTTGTGAAAATCACTTTTGAAACTAAAAAAAAATATTTTAAACGAATTTTTACTTCGAAATTTTGAAATAAAAGCGAAATTTTCCTTTGAACTATGAACACAGAAAGAACTTCAATAGTTTTCTCCATGAGTGTTTCGACCTCTGAAAGATAAAACAGCTGCTAAGAAGTCTTCTTCTCCTCCAAAGAGATCATCAAAGGACGGTGTTCTTATCCAAAAAGAATCCCCAACAAGGTTGCCAATGAAATTCCTTTTTCATAAAAGTTTAAAGCATGCAACTCAGATTCATCATCAGTAACGTCTACACCATGGTTGCAGATTTTGCTGAGTATTTGTTTGAACTGTGACGTAGTCCTTTTCCCAAATACCTCTTTTGTTGTCTTGTCAAGTATCGTCAGCATGCATATGACATTCATCATTCATATATAATAGCATCACTAATGCATTTTTGCATTTCTCAAATGTTTGCTTCAACATCACTTGTTTAGGTTACATTTATTCCCAAAAACAAGTGTGAGTGTGTCATCTCTCCAGTAGATTATCCCCAAACAGAAAAATTCGTTTTTTTTCTCTATCATGTTCCCCAGCTGAGATCATTCCTCATTGGGAACGAAGTCTTGATTGACCTTTTTCTTTCTAGTTCATTCTTGGATAGAACCTCGTCTCTGACCAACTCAGGACTAGATTTCACAGAAAAATCTACCTGCAAACAATAAGCAATCGCCTCGTCATCTGAGCCGCTTATTTCCTTTTTATCTTGAAACTTGTCATAAAATGATTGTCCGTCTCAGCAAGTCCAATCATGAAAGTTCAAGAAGTCTCCGCAGTTGCCTTTCTGTCTAAAAAAGAAAACATGTGTCTTTTCAATCAAAATGCCTACATCTTCTCAAAAGAGAGATCCCTGGCAAGGTTGTAGCCATGAAAATAGAAACTCATTTGAGATCTGTTTCCATCATTGTCTGTTATTCACAAGGTTGAATACTTAGTAAATTTCTCAAGAATTACCTTGTTATAGTTATCACTTTGCTGATAATTGGTAATATCTTCAGAACTCATTACCATAAATTATCGCGAGGCTGATAATTGGTAATATCATCTTTAATTACCTTAAACATTGTCACAAGGCTGACAGAAGGTAATCTCCTTGTTTCCCAAAGCGAAACAGGTTTTCACTTACATTGTGAATCTATTTTCCCAGTGAAACATATAGCTTGTTTCCCAACAAACAGGATTCTCCTTTCTTAGACAGATTGAGTCATCCTCACAATAATTCTCCCAACATAGCATTCTTTGATATCTCCTGGGTGAAATTTTTGCAATCATTTTGCATCACTCGCATTTTTTGGTATCTTAGGTCCAAAATTTGCGTATTCTGATATTTAAGTCTATTCACACCTATCGAGACGAAGATCTTCATCTTCATATCTCAGGTTAAAGAAACTTAAATAATGGCATCTTTCATACCCCAATTTTTGACCTAAGATACCACCATACATATGCATCACTACATCACTAACAGTTTCAGAATAGAATAGATCGTGTGTGGCTTCTAGAAGTCAAAATCAGGGTTTCTTCAAAATTTCATCTGCTCAAGATATGATCAATTAGGTTTAGAGTTTCCACTCACCTCAAATGGTCTATCTTAATCAATCATCAACATTTGATCTTCAGATTCCCAACTTTTTCTCATGATCTATCATGAATCGACCAATTAGGGTTTTGATCGAGGATAGTGAATCATTGACTTTCTGCTCAATGAATGACCTATTTGCTTGGAGATTGATCTTAACATCTTCAATACAATATCTTGACCTAATTTCTTAATTCAAAACATTTCAAAGTCCATGTTTCTTCATCAGACAAATTCTGAATCATCTGATGAAAATTCATCTGCTCAAAAAAGTCAAACTTTGACTTTTAGTCAACTTTTTCAAGACCAAACTTTTTCAATCATAAAAACATTTCAAATGATCCATCATGATCATAAAAAATCAAGAAATGTGAAAAAGTCAACAAAAAGTCAAGATTTGAAAAATTTCTAACACTTAGAAAATTTTTCAAGTGTTAAGAAACATGGTTTTTTCCTACTTTCATGGCCATTTTTCACCTAGATCCATTTGGATTCAGAAAAAACTCAAAACATGAAAGTTGTAGCCCTTGTTACAAGCTTTCCAAAATGTCCAAGAACTTGCAAAAACACTTTGTCTAGCTATACTTTTGATTTTGAAATATAGAGCTCCAAAACCATGGATTTCAAGTTCATGCTTCAAAATTACAAGTCATTTTTTGCAACTTCTCCTTCTAGAAGCCTTGTCACCATTTAGAGGAAGATTATAACTGATAAATATCAGTTCTACATGATTGAAGAAGAGGATTGAATCAAAGAAAAAATTAACCATGGTTAGGAAAGTTACTTTTGCATTAAATGCAAAAGATTTCTTCTTACCACTTAAGCCAAGTTGCAAGCTGTAACGCCCTGTTTTTATTAATATTATATTATATTAATATTTTCGATTTACCGATCGATATTTATCTTGCAACGAGAATATTCATATTAATTAATATATCTATTAATTTATCTGGCGACGTTCCGTTCGATCCGGTAAAAATATTATTCGGATCCGATATTTTAATTCCCCGGAATTATTTTAATTGATTGAATTAATTATATTGATGATATAATTGGTTAGGAGTGTGAGGATTAATTGTTAGATTTGGGTTTTACACCCTTGGTTGCTAGTAAGGAAAACAACCTATGAAACACTTTCCTTGTTTTTCTTTTCAACCTAGCACACCATAGCCAAACAAGAGCAAAAGGGAAGTTAGTGGAAATAACCTTATATAAGCCATTTTCCTCATTTCTTCCCATTTGAAAAAAAAGCCAAGAATAGAAACTTGGGAGAGAAAAGAGAGGGTTTTGGAAAGAAGAAGAAGAGGAAGAAGTAGAGCAAGAGGAGCAAGAGAGGAGCTTGAGGTTGGGCTTTGTAGCATCACCATGGATCATCCAACCTAGAGGTAAGGGGTTTGATTTCTCCATCCATATAGTTAGGATTTTGATAATTATATTTTGAATTTGGGGGTAAAATTAATAGTTGGGTTATAGGGTTTTGATTGATTGTTGAAATGTTTAGAAGAGTTGGATTTGTTGTAGAAATTATGGGTGTTGATTATTGGTGTTGTGGAGTTTGAATTATAGAATGAAAATAGGAATTGAAAATGGAAAAAGAAAACATAACATTATAATGGAAAAACAAAAGAAAAACCAGAAATGAAAAACAGTAAAAATGCAGGTAATGAAAAAAAAAATGGAATGGAAGACGTAGGGGGGGAGGCGCCCACCTCCATTGTGGGGTGACCACCCCATTGCTGAGGCACCCGCTGTAACGCCCGTTTTTATTTAATATTATATTATATTATTATTTTTGAATTCCGTTTGACGATTGTTTTGACGACGAAAATAATTATATTAATTAATATATCTATTAATTTATCTGGCGACGTTCCGTTTGGTCCGGTAAAATATTATTCGGATCTAATATTTTAATTCCCTGGAATTATTTTAACTAATTGAATTAATTATATTAATGGTATAATTAGAAAGGGGTGTGGGAAGCATTTTGTTAGAATTGGGTTTTTCACCCTTGGCGTACTAGTAAGGAAATACCATTATAAGAATCATTTTCTCTTCATTTTCCTTCCATTCCAAAATACCAAAAACCAAACATGAGAATTTGGAAGCTAGTAAGAAAACAAGTTATAAAAACCATTTTCTTCTCCATTTCCTTCCATTGTGAACACAAAACCAAAATTAGAAACAAGAGAGGAAAAGAAGAGGTTTTGGGAGAAGAAGAAGAAGAGGAGAAGATGAGGGAGATCTTGAGCATGAGAGGAAGCTTGAGGTTGAGCTTTGGAGCATCACCATGGATCAACCAAGCTAGAGGTAAGGGGTTTGATTTTCCACTTCCTATAATTAGGGTTTGATGCATGTATTGTGGAATTGTGATGAAAAATTGGTGTTGTGGTTTGAAGTTGGGTGTTTGATTGCTTGATTTTCCATTTCATTATAGTTAGGGTTTGATGATATATGTTAGATTTGGGGAAAAAATTAATAGGTTGATTTTTGAGTTTTGGTTGTATGATGGTTGAAAGGATTTGGAAAATTGGAGTTAGAAATATAGAGTTGTGTTGAGTGATTGTTGTAGGTTTAGAGGAATTGAACTTGGTGTAGAATATAGGAGTGTTGTTGTTGTAGAATGGTTTAGCATGTAATGAAAAATGAAAATGAAATAGAATGGTTAAAGGAAATAGGAAGAAAGAGGAACGAAGAGAAAGAAGGAAAGGGAGAAAGAGAGAAGCAGAAGGAAATAATAAGAAATTAAAGCCATGGGAACACCACCACCATCATTAATTCATCTTCATCATCAATCTCATCACCTTCTCTTTTAAAAGGTGAGTTCCTAGTTAGTTTTATCACTAGGTAGGAATTCCATGAATTAGGAAATTAGAGTTTTGGTGTTTGTTTATGATCATGGAAGCTAATGATGATGAGTGTTCTTGGTTGTGATTCTATGTTTGTTGATGATAATCCATGTGGGTTCATACCATTCATGATAACTCATACAATATTTGATGTTGTGTTGGTATGATGAATTGGTCTATTATGTTAAAATCATGTTGTTGTATTGATGTTGAAGGTGTTGTCTTTGATATCATTTTAATATTACTGCATTATAGATTATATCAAGTGAGGAGTAGGAGCAACATTCTAAAAATTTTAGATGACAAAGATATGGTGCTGGTATAAGAGTTATAGTTTTATATTTGAATAGGAAAAGCAGCAACAGTCTTTTCTTACCTACATATGGTAAATCAATTTTAAAACAATTACTAAATCGGACATAAAGGAAAACAAAAGAGCCATTAATTAATTTTATAGATTTAATATAAATCTAGCCAATATTCTGGAGGTTACTTTTTTGGTATAAACATATCTTTATTTCGTTTGGTGAATAACAAATCTATATGAATGCATGTATGTTTCTATTATTATATCATAATAGAATTGTGTTTTACTGTCAAACAAAAGAAACCTGCATAATTCTTAAAAATACATTCTGTTTGTTTCCAAATCCTTAATTCCACCTAGTAGCTTTTGGCAACCATAAAATATAATTAGGGGATAAGATAGCCGATTAAATTTAGAACCCGATTATGTTCCGTTTTTCCGATTTCGTAATTCGGACGGAGCAAGTTGTTCGAATTCAATGAAAATTGACGTGTTAGCTAATTTTGACGGTAGAACGAGTGGTGAATTTAGTTTTTCGAAATTGTGAGTTTTTACGGAACGACCCGAAATAGGCTAAAATACGGTAAATTGACCCGGATTGAGTTTTAGTCATTTTAAGACGTATATGAACTATCCGATTTTGAAGTTGGTGTTTATAAATTATGCCGGTAAATAAGAATGGCTTTCGCGACGGTTATTGATGTTTTTACTTTTTTTCCGTTTTTTGGAAATTATGGATTAATTGACGGTAATGTTTGCGACGGTGTATATAATTACGATTACTTGTTGTTTATGCGATGCGATGACATGTTTATGTGATGTGAATAAATATGGCGAAGTAGACTTTATGTCAATTGTGATGAGCGATGATGATATGTTGTTGTGTGGTCTTCATTTATTGAGTCACATACATTTCATAAGCGAAGAGGGCTTTTATGCCAAGCGATGATGGCTTTTATGCCGAGCGAAGATCGGCTTTATGCCAAGTGTCCCTAATTACGGACAAAGCGATGGGTACCACATGCATAACATAGTCGTGTCTCATGGAGTCGGTTATGTTTATGTTTGAGTTGTTTGGCGTTGGGTTTTGTTGATTGATGGATGATATTGAATTGCGATGATATATGTTTGTGATGATGTTGTGATGATGGGCTTTATGCCACAAAGCGAAGATGGGCTTTATGCCAAAAGCGAAGATGGGCTTTATGCCTAAAGCGAAGATGGGCTTAGCCAATTTGTGATGATTTATTTATGATGATTGAGTTATTAGTATGATTTAATGTTGTTGTTTGATGTTGTTGCTTGTAATTGTCGTGTTGATTAGTGAGGTAATAACTTGTGATGATTTCGTGGTGATGGAAGTTTATGTGTTGTGGTAATGATTTATGCCGATGAGGTTGTAGTGTAGATTATACACATTAGAATAGCAATCAAAGTAAGCGAAGTTTGGATACGTGTTGGAATGCACTTATTAACTTATATCCTTTACAATTCCAAATATATGTATATATATTCTATCATGCCTTTAATTATATGTTTTGGAGTATCTCACCCTTTACTTGTTTCGCCGTTACCTATATATTGGTAACGTGTAGGTTATGAAGACGGAGTATATAGCTGCTATTAGTCGAGTCGATGTCGCTCTGATACGTAGCACTCGGGGGGAATTATTATGTTGTCTTGTTGTTGTTCTTTTGTTGTTTGCCTTTGTAAATAAGAATCATAAATTATAAAAACATGATTTTGATGAGGAAGTTTAATAAAGAAGATGTGTTGACTTCTATGAATCAATTTATGTTTTCCTGCGATGCTATGTATCTGAAATTTACACTTTAAAGCAAACCGTTTTAAGTGAGTTGTTTTGTTGGTGTGACGCCTCAATAGTTAATTTATGAAATTTTGAAATTACTCTGATTTTTACATATTAAACTTTGGGTAGAATTGGGGGTGTTACAATAGTGGTATCAGAGCAGGTCGGTCTATCGACCAAGTTATTAGTGTGTTTAATCCTGTTGTATGCGACATGTGTGTGAAACACTGTCGGTGCTCGTTTGTTTCAAATTGTTTGTCTGCAGAGATGATTTTGAAATAAGTGGGGGAGAAGTTTTACTTCTTGGTGGCGCTTGTGGTTTAGGATGGAGCCTCAAGCAGTGTTACGCTTCGGTAACTTGGAGTGTAAGTTTGAAGACGCTGTTGCAGTTGGTAGAGATGGTTTATGTCACCATCATGATTGTCGACTGTCTATTGGCAAATTGAGGGACTGATCATCCTTAATCTCTTGTTGATAGTAGTCGGAAATTGTGTTGGTTGGGATAGACTTGTCTTTCCAGCTTAATAGTGTATGAAGCAGATGTGTTGGCACAAGGTAGTGCCTGGTTACTTGAGTTGTGAGCGAATTTGGATTTCGATGAGAAACAAGATTTTGGCAAGAGAGCTTCTTGTTGTGATTCTTCGGAAGTGTATTTTGAAGATGTGAGTGATTTACCACCGTAGTGCGAAGTGAAATTTTGATGGATTTAGTTTCTGGAATTAGTGGTGATTCGAAGTATCCTTAAGTGACGTTTACTTCAGGATTAGAGTTGGAGAATCAACTTGAGGATTGGTTTGAGCAGAGTTGCTTATTCGAGCGGGTCACCGTGGAGTGCTACTGTTGTGTTGTTCGAAAAGAGCCAAGGTTACCCGAGTTGGTGTGTCGTTCGTAGTCAAGGAACGAAGTGGATATTGAGGGCAAGTGTCTACTTCCGAGGATTGATATTTGGATGCATCAGTCACTTGGAATTTTTGCGTTTAGTGAGATCGATGTGAAGTCTGGCTGTCTGCGGGTTAGTGTGAGAACTGAAGAGGTTCAGGCAATGCTTTTCAAGATGGTATATGGTCATGGCGAGTAATTGTTGATGTCATTAGTGTGACTAATGCATCAGGTATGATTTTGGGATGTTCGGACAGTACTCTCGTGAGTAGCGGTAAGAGTTATTTCGTGTTCGTGGATATTAATTGATTCACATCAAGCCAAGGAATTGTGGCAAGCATCCGAGCATTGCGTTATCAGTAGTGAAGTTGCTCTGGTGCATGTCGAGTATTCTAAAGATAGGATTTTGAATTGTTAGACGAGAGTGCTTTAAGTAAGCGACTTGGACAGTGATATTTTGGACAGTTCCGCGAAGATTTGTTTTGTATTTTGCAGAAGACTTTAAGGGGTTATTTTAGAGCTTAGAAGTTCCTTTGTTTTGGATGGTTAACTTTGTGAGTTTGACGGAAGATCCTTTTTATAAGTTAGTTTTTATCGTGAGTACTTTGACTTGAGATGGTTGAGTCGCTATTTGGACTTCGCAGTGGGAAGCGAATTTGTTTAAGCCAGTGGAAAGTTTAGCGAATGCTTTAATTTTGGTTTTGTTTTGTACTGAAGAACCTTGTGCGGCGTATTGTGATATTTCATTTTGGACTTAAGATGTATTTCGACATAGAGTTGGAAAAGTGTATTGCTACCTTGGAACAATTTGGTTTTCATAAGGAAAAATTGTCGGACGCGTGAGTTAGAGTTGATGCGGTTGTGCTCATTTAAAATTTTAGAAGTGCAGATGTTAACGACGAGGAGATTGGAATTGTTGAAGACGATTCAAGTTTGAGTGCAATCTATAAAGAGACTTCGTCTATTGTTGAGCTTAGTATGTTGATGTCGCGGATAACCCAAGTATATCTGATTTGGGATTTTATTACTGTGAAGAATGTTGCATGTTTGTTTTGGAACAATTGTTGAGATTAAGTCCAGAAGAATATTAGGGATTTGTTCACTACTAACTTATGGATTTCGTCGGATACTAATGGTCACGATGGATTATTAGATTACGACTAAGATAAGTCTTGACGGTAAAGAATTTGGTGACGGTGTTGTGTTGTAGGACTTTATGTTCCTATCTTTGGTGACTCGTTTCTGAGGTGTCGGTTCGAGTGTGTGGCTAATTCTATGGTTGAGACGTTAGGATAGTAGCGATCTTTTTTGTTTGGTTCTCGAGTGAACCGGTGTATCTGCGATTCGTTTAGTTGTTGGGTGTTAGTTAGTTGTCGAGTGCATTGTATGGGCTTTGCATCTCGACATGGTTGTTCTTGTCTAGACGTTTTGGTTAGGGAGATGCCCTCGTGATAGTTGTATTGTATATGTTGTTTAATTGACGCGAGGATTGAGTAGACGAATGTGTAGACTTGTCCCGTTTTGTTCATTGTGGTCGAAATTTCGAGGACGAAAAGTTTATAAGTGGGGGAGAGTTGTAACGCCCGTTTTTATTTAATATTATATTATATTATTATTTTTGAATTACCGTTTGACGATTGTTTTGACGACGAAAATAATTATATTAATTAATATATCTATTAATTTATCTGGCGACGTTCTGTTTGGTCCGGTAAAATATTATTCGGATCTGATATTTTAATTCCCCGAAATTATATTAACTAATTGAATTAATTATATTAATGATATAATTAGAAAGGGGTGTGGGAAGCATTTTGTTAGAATTGAGTTTTTCACCCTTGGCTTAATAGTAAGGAAATACCATTATAAGAATCATTTTCTCTTCATTTTCCTTCCATTCCAAAATACCAAAAACCAAACATGAGAATTTGGAAGCTAGTAAGAAAACAAGTTATAAAAACCATTTTCTTCTCCTTTTCCTTCCATTGTGAACACAAAACTAAAAATAGAAACAAGAGAGGAAGGAAGAGGTTTTGGGAGAAGAAGAAGAAGATGAGGGAGATCTTGAGCATGAGAGGAAGCTTGAGGTTGAGCTTTGGAGCATCACCATGGATCAACCAAGCTAGAGGTAAGGGGTTTGATTTTCCACTTCCTATAATTAGGGTTTGATGCATGTATTGTGGAATTGTGATGAAAAATTGGTGTTGTGGTTTGAAGTTGGGTGTTTGATTGCTTGATTTTCCATTTCATTATAGTTAGGGTTTGATGATATATGTTAGATTTGGAGTCGGTTATGTTTATGTTTGAGTTGTTTGGCGTTGGGTTTTTGTTGATTGACGGATGATATTGAATTGCGGTGATTTATGATATGATGATGTTTGTGATGATGTTGTGAAGATGGGCTTTATGCCACAAGCGATGATGGGCTTTATGCCAAAAGCGAAGATGGGCTTTATGCCAAAAGCGAAGATGGGCTTTAGCCAATTTGTGATGATTTGTTTGTGTTGCTTATATTATTAGCATTATTTAATGTTGTTGGTTGATGTTGTTGTTTAAGACTGCCGTGTTAATTAGTGATGTATTAGCTCGTGACGATTTCGTGGTGATGGAAGTTTATGTTTGTTGTGACGTTTATGTCGATGAGGTTATGGTGAAAAAGTGTAGATTATACACAATAGGGTGACTAGTAAAGTAAGTGAGTTTTGATTATGTGTTGGAATTACACTAATTAATCTATACCCCTTTATAATTCCGACACTATATATATATATATATATATATATATATATATATATATATATATATATATATATATATATATATATATATATATATATATATATATATATATATATATATATATCTTATCATGCCTTAATTATATGTTTTGGAGTATCTCACCCTTTACTTGTTTCTTAC
Organism: Vicia sativa; assembly: GCA_021764765.1. NCBI lineage: Eukaryota > Viridiplantae > Streptophyta > Magnoliopsida > Fabales > Fabaceae > Vicia > Vicia sativa. The sequence continues at coordinate 169,678,006 of CM038796.1, forward strand.
CTATATATTGGTAACGTCGGTTTTGAAGACGAGTCTATATGTTAGTCGAGTCGGTGTCGCTCGATACGTAGCACTCGGGGGGAAATATTTATGTCGTCTTGTTGTTGTTGTTTTATTATTATTCCTTTTGTGAATAAGCACCATAATTCATAAAAACATGATTTTGATGAGGAAGTTTAATAAAGGACATGTTTTGATTTCTATGAATCAATTTATGTTTTCCTGTGATGCTATGTATCCGAAATTTATACTTTAAAGTAAACTGTTTTAAAGTGAGTCGTTTTGATGGTGTAACGCCTCAGTATTTAATTTATGAAATTTTAAAATTACTCTGATTTTTGCATATTAAACTCTGGGTAGAATTAGGGTGTTACACAAGCTCTCTCAATTATAACCTTGCCTTGTCATTTAGATTTCTTGGCCTATAAATAGAGGTCATTTCCTCATTTTCAAACCACACCAAAGGTATCATAATCAAGCTTTCTTTCTTGAATTCTAAGTTTCAAAGTTCAAAGAGGGAATTTTTGCAATCTTCAAACCTTGCAAAATCTGAGAGAATTTAGGCTTCTAACATGTTCTAAACATCAATTAGAAGTTGTTCAAAACATAAAACCATCACAAGAACTTCCCAAACTCAGAATCATTGTTCAAAATCTCAAAACTTGCAAATGATGCCTTAACATCCAAACTTCTAATTTGCTCGTGCTAACTTTGATTTAACACTTCAAACATCATCCATACACTTCATATGAGTGATCCAAATCATTATCCTTGACCTGTAACATCTCCAGCCTCAAATTCGAAACTTACATCAAGGAGCTGCAGTTGGACTTGGGTGGAATGATCTAGACCATTTCAAAGCAAGCATAGTATTCAAACACCTTCCATAAGGTTCAGTGGTGCTATAGCAATCATCAAACAACAACTGGAAACACTCTAAATAGGATTTTGATTTCAGTTCAAAGAGGTAAGCCACTCATACTTTGAACTCTATGATTCATGCATTCTAGTTCAAAAATTGCTTGGCCAATTTGTTTCTGCACTTATGCTGATCATTAACCCTCAATCAATTTCATAAATCATGATACATACACGATTTCATGTTGATTCTTAGAATTAGGGTTCATCTGGACACGTTCAAAATTAATCATCTTAAACTGAAAATAAATGAAATTAATCATCACCATCATGTTCCTGGTTAAAAATCGAGCAAGTTTCATGTTTACATCTTTCAATTTCATTAAGAAATGAAGAATCTATGAATTGATGAAGATTGAAGAAGAAGAAGAAGAAGAACATTGCGCGCGTTATTTCGTTTTCCAGAAATTCAAATAATTGGTTTATAATATAATAACATGAAGTAAAATAAATAAACGGATGTATAGCCACCCCAGTGGTAGACAGCGCGCTTTTCATATTCCTTGCCTTGCCTATGGTCCAGTGTTCGAATCCCCCTAAGACCATTTTGTCATATTTTTTTTTCACTTTCCTTCATTTTAAAACATTTCAAAGACTTGTTTTCAAATATAATTAAATGGAAGCGTGTAAATAACAAGTTAAACACTTGGCTCAGTGGTAAAGCTTTTCACTTCTAAGCCAAAGGTCTTGAGTTCAAACCTCCTTAGGACCAAAATCAAATTCTTACTACTTGTTTTCTTCACATTTTCTATCAAAACTTCAACATTTTCAAAAACCAATCAAAACTTCTCATTTTGAGATGATTTTTTGCACACTTCTCATTTAGTATACCTATTTTATGATTATGTCAAAAAAATCCAAAAATATTTTCTTTTGATTATATTTTTATTAAGTCAAAAATGAGACATTTTAAGTATTTCTTAATACTTTTCAAAGATGTTTTCTTTCAAACTTTCAAACTCAAATCTTTTCAAAAACTTCTTGTGAATATACTTCACTTTTCAAAATCATTTTCAAAACCTTTTCAAAAACTTTTCAACAAACTTACACACCTTTTTCCATGATCGACTCGATTTGAAGATAAAACCGAACCAGTTTTTCCTCGAATTTCTTAAACGATCATGGGCCTCCCTCACGGTGTAAGTCCCAATCCTTTTATGTACATATTAAATTTTCCTTGTACATATTCAATCATCTTTGTAAATATCTAAGCATAAACAAACTTCGTTCGTTTGTTTTCATTCGCTTGTTTATACACCAAATCCATTGGTATTAAGAGAAGGATTATTCCCGGTGAAACTCCTCTTAAACTAATGGGCCTCCCTTACGGTGTAAGTCCCAACCCTCCTATGTACATGTTCATTTCCTTGTACATAAACACCCCTTCGTGTACATATTCATTCCTTTGTACACATTCAAACTTGTAAATATTCAAGTTACACTTGCTTTAAACGCATGTTTTATGCACTTGTTTATATTTCCTTCATAAACTCCTGTGAATACATATCACACAGTTGTTCATATAACTGTTCAGTTTTACCATGAAAACTAGTCTAACAACTAGGTTCCCCTTTAGCCTCCTCTTGGGCTTTGTACAAGATAACTCATTTAGTGAGTTAGCCTCCTCTTAGGCTTCATATAAGAAAACTCATTTACTGAGTTTAGCCTCCGCTTAGGCTTCATATAAGACAACACTCCCCTGTTGAGTCAGCCTCCTGTTGGGCTTCGTTCAAAAGAACTCCTCGTTGAGTTTAGATTTCTCTTGGGCATCAAACAAGAAAGAGACCAGGAAATCTCTTAACAGCCTCTGAAACAACCGGCTGAACGTCATCCGATAACTATATCAATGAAGTCTCCATCGAACGTTTTTTATCTCACAAAAAGAGAAAGCTAAACGCATCGCGAAAACCTAAAAGGGATAAGACACGGTCTTGCGACCGAGAGATAGGGTAAGGGAATCTATTACGCGAAGGGAAGGTATTAGCACCCCACACGCCCGCAGTACTCTACGGTATCCACTTCTACTTTCTACCTAATGGGTGTGTTTATATCTATTTACTGCTATATCTGTATGCTCAAATTGTATGCATGTGAAAGAAAAGAAAATAAATAAAACACGGGGAAAAGAAGGAAATATTTACAAAGTTTGCTCGATCGAGCCCCGTGACAAGATGCCTACGTATTCCCGCGTGCAATGGGAAAGTCAGAGCGTCGTAGTTCGGCTCATATGTTTTGGTGGGTTATGTGTTTTTTACTTATGAAAAGAAAAAAAAGTTTTAAACACAAAAGAAAACCCGTAGGCAAAAAAAAGGTTTACATTGGTTGGTTGCTTTTACCTTTGAAAAAGGAGTTTGAACCATTATTAAGTATTTTAATTTTCAAAAGAAAAAGAAAACAAGTTTTAGTTTTATTACATGCAAGTATGCAAAAGAAACTAGAAAACAATCAAGGGAAACTATCTAACTATATCCCTAATGTTATCATGCATGGATTACAACCTAAGGTCTAACTCGAATCGCTACCTAAGGTAGATTCAAGAGAATCCTAAAGGAACATGGCAAAGGTTTACAACCTAAATCTATGTCTATCTCGAATCGCTAACTAAAGTAGATTCGAAGATGACAAAAAGGAATGGAACAGGTTTGTAACCTAAATCTATGTCTATCTCGACTCACTACCTAATGTAGAATCGAAGATGACAAAAAGGGATGAAGCAAGCAAGTGCTTTGGCAGAAGCACAAAAATAATGCAATGCAAACAAACAAATGGCACACAAGCACAGGAAAAGGAGGAAGTCCCATAGCCTCGAACAGTAATGAGCATACCGTGAGTCAACCAGGAGCCGACACATCCGATTCCTGTAAATAGTATCACCGCATGACATGAATTGTCAAGTGTGAAGAGCAAATGATGTGAGCTCTTCAATAAATGTGAACCCCAGGAAAATGTGGAGAGTCAGAATAGGGAACTCTTCCCACTTTTTTATTATTTACTCGATAAAGGAAGCAACACGATTCACGTGTGCTGAGCTGACAAGGACTAGAACTGTGCCGGGGTTGATTGCGGACCCTTTCCGCTTGCCCATCATATCATCATGACTCGATAGCAGGGAATATAAAAAAGTGGGACTTTGCTTGGTGGTGCCATGTCGGGTGTCCTAACCACTCTTGACCTATGCAAGCACAAATATAAACACTTACTGAGAATTACCTCCCTATGCAGATGGAGGATTTTAAATAAACCAAACACAATTAGCAAACAGAAGCGCCCTAAACGGGTCTTTAAATAAACCAGAGGGGTTCCTGAACATGCTCCAACTAAGGAAGCCCCTTCATACATCTCTATTCCTACTTCTCATGGCAAGGAAAGCGGTAAAACCCTACTTCTCATGCTCTCTAGAAAAGCGGTAAGGGAATGCGGTAAACAAAGTAAAATAAATACAAAACGGATAATAATCCGAAGAGCATTGCGAGCTAAGAAATACTACGGAAAACTTTGAGTAAACTGCCATCAACAAAGCAATAATAAGAAACAGCTCGATCAATATAATCCACAAGGTGATATCGTTCAACATGTGCGTGTAGCAAACAAGTCCTCATAACAATCAGAACACCTGCACAAAGGTACATATCCAGACAAAACAACAGAATATGTTTTTCTCGTAAATATGAGAAAACATAAAGCACATTAATGCGTTTTAAACGCAAACAGAACCACGGGAAAAGTGGTATGTTAGTGTACCAAGATTAGGTACCTAACCAAAACATCCTCAATGTACCTTGCACAAGTCAACAAACATGTCAAAAATAACAAGGAAGCGGGAACACAATTGCATATTCACATCACATGTCAAAATATGATCCAAAGAGAAGAAATGGAATGTAAATGTGTATAGCAACATAAGAATTGAGAACTGGGCAGCAACGCACACATAATACAAAACAACTCATGAATGATATCAAAATCGAGCTAAGTCCATCATAATAGTCCTCAAATGCAATGCTAAACATAGCTTGAGACCTAGAGTAGTTAGAAATCAAAAATCTACACTAAAATGACTTAAAATGCATTATTTACAAAGAAAGCAAAGCATGAGAAGTAAAATCCTAATAAAGGGCAGTAACTACATGTTCTAAAGCTTTCCTAAACATTTAAACAAATGGAGGAAAAAACCACAACTTAAACATGCGAAAGGAAGCTAGAAAAACTATTCAATTAACAAACTAGTTCCTAAGAATCGAACTATCAAAGGTTAGCTTGGAAATTCTATTTACAATCATAAGGTAAGGTGTACATTTAACTACAATTAAATGGTAGAAAAACATCCTAAAGTTTCAAAGAAAAATATGACATTACACTCCTAAGATTAGTCAATTCAAACGACAAAGGAAAAACATGCTTCTAAACATTACAAGTTAATTGAAACTTGAGAATTAAGCAACTATTGAATTAAAATAGATATAAAATCATACAAGTCAGTAGCTAACTCATTCTAAATAATCTCAAATGAAATGCACAAGAAAAATTATGCTTAAAACATATTCGTGCACAAAATGAAGCCAAAATGATCAATCGTCGCTCTAACGGTTAGCTACCATGGGATCCTAATGACTCAATTAAGGGTTCTAAATCAAAACGCCAACTACCTAAATATGCCCACATATTATTCAAGAGTTTAGTTGAGGGTTAGAACAAGTATTAGACATTATATACGAAGAAAATCAACACCACAAATGTATGTGTGTGTAGTGTACAAAAAGATTCGCTTCGACACCTTTCGAGTAAAAAAAAACAAAAACACCATTATGGATAAATATGAAAAGTGAACCAAAACACAAGGCATAAGCTAAAGAAAACAATCAAAATGATTTATCAAAAATATCGGAAGCTATGCACACGCGTACGGTCTCAAAAATGCGGATGGTTCGGTCAAATCTTGTTCAAAGATATATTTTTCGCCTAAAAGTCAGCAGCTCCTAGATTTGACCGAAACATGTCCAAATCAAGAAACTGTTCGCGTAGAGAGCTTTGGATGGCTTGAGAAACATGATTCACATTAAGAAAAGTCGAAAAAACTCATCACGGATCAAAAAATAGAGCCAAAACAAATATTATGTCAAACTTTATCAATTTTCAAAGTGTCATGTTATTTTCAACCAAACTCAAATAAACTTGTTTCCAATGTGTTTTTATGGTATTTAGATGAATAAAAATGCAAGTGGATGTGATATCATGTGCAAGTGATACATACTCAATGAAATACTACCTAAATGTTATGCAAACATGTAAGAATGTTGAAAGAAATTAGATGTGCAAAGTGGTAAAGTGTTGTGAAAAGTAACATTTCAACATATTTTCATGTCATCAAAGTTGAACAACACCACATCAAATTAGTTAAACTATCTTACATGCAAATGCATGGATATGCAAAGATGCAACTTATGTCATAATGTATGAATTCAAGTGTGTCCATGTGAGTTGTGTGCAATGTGTAGGTGTAGTTCAAGTGTACCTAAAAACTAGGTGTTAGTTCCTACATTTCAACATAATTTCAATGCACGAAATAAGCCTCAAATTAATGATTCAATGCATGTCAAAGAATTTACATATTACTTGATGCATGATCATATAATTTGTGATCCAAAATGCTCACATCAAGTACCTAAATACAATGCAAAGACACAACACAAGTGTAGGTGTGTGTAATGTGTAGAAAGTTTCACACCGACACCTTTAAGGCTCCAAAAACGGATCAAGATCAATGAATTCGACAAAACAAATGCTATAATCAGATCCCACACAGAATTTGCAAGCAATCTCAATATTCAATTTAAAGAAATTCAACAATTGAAAAATCGATTGAAATAAGCACTTAAGTAAATAAGCACTTACTTGTACTTGAAGCTTTGAGTTGAAATTGATGAGGAAAATCTTGTAATTCTCCAAGAAAATACCAAGTCAAAGTTGAATTGATGATAATAAGAGAGGAGGATCTTGAATCCTTGAAGAATTGATGAAGAGGAAAGCTTCAACTCTTCACCTCGACACCTCGACACCTTGAACGCTCTTCAATGTTCTTGATTGATGAAAAGCTTGATTTGATCCTTGAGAATTGAGAGGAAATAGAAGAGTATGGAGCTGTACAGGAGAAGGAGAGGAAAAGAAAGAAAAAAATAAGAAATTTTTTTCCGGCGTGGTGGTTTTGGAATTCTGGTGGTGGTTGTCGATGGTTTGAGGTGGTTGTTGGTGGTTTGAGGTGGTTGTGCAACTTTGAGTTGAGAGAAAATTGAGAGAGAAAAGTGAGAGCTCTTGGGTCAAATTTAATAAATGATTCTCTCTACCAATTTTGTTAGTGGTAAAATATATTTATAGTGTAAAAAATTTGGCTTTGGAGTGCCTTGGATCCACAATTAAATCCAAATTGAGATTATCAAAATAATTTTCGTACACAGCCCAAAACAGCAAAATTCGTGCGGAATTTGAAATTGGAATGTAGACAAAAAATGTCTGGAACGCGATTTTGCTTGCGAGAATCAAAATTTCGAAGCGATCAGATGAACGGTCAATGTGATATGAATTTTTGAAGTTTCAGCACAGTTTTCGGGCGTCTGACGCATGCAGAATTCTCAATGCGCTCTTCGGAGAAAATGTCTCGAACGAGGATCTTGTGATCAAAATTTGCAAGTGAGTGTTTATGAGACAACCGAATATAACAAAATTTGTGAACTTTTGGCACTGCTCCCATCTCAATTCGATAAAAAACAAGCGAGATATGATTTTTTGAAGTTCGCTTATCAGATGAAAATTGCTCGGTCCAACTCAAAATTGTGTCCGAAGAATAAAAGACTGGTCTTAAACGGTGAGGAATCATGTGACACCCCGATTTAATTTAAATATTTATTAAGTGAGGATTTAAGTATTTAATTAAATGAAGTTTCGAGTATTAATTTTAGTGGATTAATTGGGTCATTAAATGAGGAAATGTGTTGAGGTGTGCAGAGTAAACGGTGGGTGTAAGAGAGTAAATCACTCTACTAATTATTAAGTTTTAATTATTTTATTTTATTGGAATAATTAAAAGAATATAAAAAGGAAAAGAAAGGAAATAATAGGTTTTTGGAGAAACTGTTTTCACGTGGAATTGGAGAGAAGAGGAAAAGAGAGGAAAAGCCGACACCAAGAGAATCGAAGAATCATCGCGAGGTAAGGGGTGATTTCGTTTGGTTAATATGCCTTATGGGTTTTGGGAATCGTAGGGATAATTGGGTATGTTAGAGAATTTGAATTATGATGATTATGAGTTATAGAAAACAAACCCTATTTGTGTCGGTGTTGGGATTAGGAATCATAAGTATGTCAGGTAATTGATGAGAGTGAATAAATCATGTTGATTGATGTTAAAATGGTGTGAAATGACGATAAAATGATGTTCCTAATGTGCCAAATCGTATTAGTAAGTTTGGGAATGAGTAAGAATGGAAAATCTGTCAAAAGTAGTAAAATTCATCACAGTCGTGGGAACCGGTTCCCGGGAGGAACCGAGTTCAGTGTTAAATGCGGCCGGGAAAATAGACTCGTGAACCGGTTCATATGACGAACCGTTCCCCATTCAAAAATCGGGCGGAGTATTTTCAACTTTCGTGAACCGTTCCGAAGGTAGGAACCGGTTCCATGTTTTTTCAATTTTTCTAAAACTTCAAAAATTCATATTTTCTAAAGTAACTCCGATTAAGCCGTTTCGGCGTTATTTCTTAAATTTAAAATACTACCTTTCAAAAATGGAAAAATATTATTTTGCTAAAAATTATTTTAAAAGAGTCGAGCTCGATTTTGAAAAGAGTGATTAAGTTAAGGATAGTGGGCATCACAATTGGTCTAAGTTACCGGATGAAATATTAATGCTTACTATGTTGTATCTTGATATTCGTTATGATTGAATGCGATACATTGGTGATTGCGATAAGTGAATCTTGTTGAGATCGTAATCTATGAATTGGTTTAGATTGTTTGACAAGTTGAATGGAGATTGACGCTCATGTGATGTTTCTTTCCTTGTGATTTATTCATGATTGTATTGGTATCATGTGTTATTGTTATTATATCTTGGTGATAGTCTTCCGGTTGAAGAGTAAGCGTTTGGCATGGTTATGCTTTGTGATAATTTAAGTTATGATTATGTTGTTATCATGTGATAGATTGATATTGGTATTTATGTGGAATTATGTTGTTATCATATTCCGTTGAATTGATGTGCATGCTTTTATGATGCATGCATGAGCATTTGTTAAATTGGTTCATTCCCATTGTGCGGAGGTGAATGGCGAGCCAATAGACTTACAGTGCGAGGTAGTGAGGCTAGATTCTTGACCCGGTGGTTATGGGCGAATCATGGATTGGATTCTTGACTCGTTGTTCGGGCGAATCATGGATTTACATCATCCACATGTAAACGGAGCGTGTGTGTGAACTCGGTTCACGCTTTGGTACCACATGCATGGAGTCGCATTGCATATGGGATTGTAACATGCTAGGATGGATTCAGTGTTGCAATTTCCATTGTTTGATTATATACATGTTCATTGTGTGACCGCCTTGTGCATTGATTATGACTTGTGTTTGGTTAATGAATTAACGTGTCGCTTATTCGTTGTATTCTAGAAACGATAATGCATGTTATATTGAATTGGAATCTCACCTTACTCAACAATTTCGGATCCGGTGATTAGCATTGGAGTTGGTGAGGATAGCTCTAGCATCGAGTCGATTGATTTAGTCCGCGTGTCGTTGTCGTGCTCGTAGATGTAACGGGGAAACGGTTGTTTGATCCTTTAAATGAATATTTCTTAATAGTTTGGAATCATGTTTTAGTTAATATCCTGGAATATTATGAATGGTGTATTCGGAATATTGGTTATGTTTCATTTCCGCTGTTAAACATAATCCTTTGCATTATTTGCTTAATAAATTTTCTTCAATGAAAGCGTGACACTGTATTGATGTTCTACATTATTTAAAATTGTGACGCCTTCTTGGTTGTGATTAAAATACTCTGATTATTATGTATAAAACGCGGGTAAATAGAAGGGGGTGTTACAAATCAGCTCCCAAGTTTTAAATGAAAGTTGTAGAAGGGTTCGATACAAAATTTTAGAAATTGGTCCCGCTCAGTTTCGAGTTTCCAGCAAAGAGATATAAACTTTTTAGTGGGAAGAACACACGGTTCAGCACTAAAATTCAGTTTAATCCTCTTGAGAAATAGAATTTTGCGGGGACTTTCCTCACATAATTTGCTTCCAGATTTCAGACAAAAGTTGTAGATAAAAATGAGAGGGACATGCCACTCAAAATTCATCAAAAATACCTGACGAGCTGTGAGATATGCTCTCTAGAGTGCCCGAAACACACTGAAAACCCAAAATCCACTTTATTGAGAAATAAGCGAATAAATTCAGTTTTCTTGACGAAATGACCTCCAACCTGAACAGATAATCTGGAGGACATATTGATATGATTCCAGAGATTGTGGAACCAAGCCAAAATAGCTGAAATTCAACCAAAGAGAAAACGTCGGGAGAAGACGAAATTCTCAAAGAGAACACCGGGAGAAGGCGAACTCAACTGTCAAGGATAAAGACATCGAGAGACGATGATTACCTGACAAACTAGAAGGAATGTCGGGAGAAGACGAACCTTTCTAGAAAATACCACCGGGAGAAGGTGATACTTTACCCAAGAGAATGTCGGAGAAGACAAGACTCTAAAAGGGAGCACCGGGTGAAGGTGAAATAACTGGAGAAGAAACCACCGAGAGAAGGTGAAACTTACACCAAAGAGAGACGTCGGGAGAAGACAAGACTCTCGAAAAGAACGCTGGGAGAAGGCGAACTCAACTGTCAAGGTTAAAAATCAGGAGAAGATGATTACCTGACAAACTAGAAGGAATGTCGGGAGAAGACGAACCTATCTAGAAAATACCACCGGGAGAAGGTGATACTTTACCCAAGAGAATGTCGGAGAAGACAAGACTATAAAAGGGAGAACACCAGGTAAAGGTGAACTAACTGGAGAAGAAACCACCGGGAGAAGGTGAAATCTACACCAAAGAGAGACGTCGGGAGAAGACTAAACTCTCGAAAAGAACGCCGGGAGAAGGCGAACTCAACTGTCAAGGTTAAAAATCGGGAGAAGATGATTACCTGACAAACTAGAAGGAATGTCGGGAGAAGACGAACCTATTTAGAAAATACCACCGGGAGAAGGTGATACTTTACCCAAGAGAATGTCAGAGAAGACAAGACTCTAAAAGGGAGAACACCGGGTGAAGGTGAACTAACTGGAGAAGAAACCACCGGGAGAAGGTGAACTTCAACCAAAGAGAAACGCCGGGAGAGGACCAAATTCTCAAAGAGAACGCCGGGAGAAGACCAAATTCTCAAAGAGAACGCCGGGAGAAGGCGAACTCAACTGTCAAGGATAAAAATCGGGAGAAGATGATTATCTGACAAACTAGAAGAAATGTCGGGAGAAGACAAACCTATCTAGAAAATACCACCGGGAGAAGGTGATACTTTACCCAAGAGAATGTCGGAGAAGACAAGACTCTAAAAGGGAGCACCGGGTGAAGGTGAACTAACTGGAGAAGAAACCACCGGGAGAAGGTGAAATCTACACCAAAGAGAGACGTCGAGAGAACACAAGACTCTCGAAAAGAACGTCAGGAGAAGGCGAACTCAACAGAGGGTAAGACGTTGGGAGAAGACGAGCTACCCATAGAAAGAGTGTCGGGAGAAGGCAAGACTTTCCAAAGAGAGCATCGGGAGAAGGTGAACTCAAGAAATAGGAAGAACTCCGGGTGAAGGCGAACCCTAGCTACAAAGAGAACATCGGGCGAAGATGAACTTAATATTATGAAGAACGCCAGGAGAAGGCGAACACAAACAACAAAGAGGCCATCGGGTGAAGATGGACTTAATAATATGAAAAACGCCGGGAGAAGGCGAACGCAAACAACAAAAAGGCCATCGGGTGAAGATGAACTTAATATTATGAAAAACGCCAGGAGAAGACAAACACAAACAAAAAAGAGGCCATCGGGTGAAGATGGACTTAATAATATGAAGAACGCCAGGAGAAGGCGGACACAAACAACAAGGAGGCCATCGGGTGAAGATGGACTTAATAATATGAAGAACGCCGAGAGAAGGCGAACGCAAACAACAAAGAGGCCATCGGGTGAAGATGAACTCATAAGGGGAAGAGAAACATCTGTACAAAGATGAACTCATAAGGGAGAGGACGTTGGGCAAAGACGAACTCACAAGGTAAAGAGACCGATCGAGAGGACTCTAACAAAGATCTCCACCATGTCGGGCTTTAAAAAGGTGCATGCAACGCACAAGAACTATAATATCCCTCAGGCCAAAGGCGGGGTATAATTCTTCTAAAGTGGCAATTATCTGAATTACCACACACCAAGTATGGATACTCAAATACTTGAAAAGCAAGAAAGGTTGAATACCGACTCTTACTCACACTCTAACAGCGAGACAAACACGGGTAACATAACCGAAGGCTTACTACGCAAGAAAAGTCTACGACTTACAGAGGAAAAGGAACATCTTCACAAAGATGCACTTATAGGGTAAAGAGACTGACTGAAGCAAACTCTAACAGAAGGTACTTGCAAAAGCACAAGAACTATAATATCCCTCAGGCCAAAGGCGGGGTATAATTCTTCAAGAGTGGCAATTATCCGAATTACCACACACCAAGTATGGATACTCGAACACTTGAAAAGTAAGAAAGGTTGTACACCAACTCTTACTCACACCCTAACGGCGATACAAATACGGGTAACATAACCGAAGGCTTGCTACGCAATAAAAGTCTACGACTTACAGAGGAAAAGGAACATCTTCACAAAGATGCACTTATAGGGTAAAGAGACTGACCGAAGCAGACTCTAACAGAAGGTACTTGCAAAAGCACAAGAACTATAATATCCCTCAGGCCAAAGGCGGGGTATAATTCTTCAAGAGTGGCAATTATCCGAATTACCACACACCAAGTATGGATACTCGAACACTTGAAAATTAAGAAAGATTGTACACCAACTCTTACTCACACCCTAACGGCGATACAAATACGGGTAACATAATCGAAGGCTTGCTACGCAAGAAAAGTCTATGACTTACTGGGGAAAGGGTAACACGACCCGACGTGACTGAGATAAGGAAAATCACATAAGGATCCACCAGCGAGAGAGTGGGTTCCCATAAGACACTTGATTTGAAGTGATAATTAGGGAAGCAGAAATCCGTTGAAAAAACATCTTGAGGGTAAAACACAAAGATTTTTTTATTTCTTCTGGATATACATAATTGGCAAACACTTAATATGCATGTTTGAACTTTTATGGCGTAATGCTCCCAATCAACGGAATGCTACGCGTTTAAGGTAGATGCAATGTAATGAATGCATGCTTGAATGACTACATGAGAAGTAATAATATCGGTGACCATCTGTTGAGAAGCCATTAACATCCAAGAGAGAGGTACCACTGGGGAGTGGGTTTTAGAGAACACTTGTAAAATAAATTGCAATTCCAATACAAAGAAGCATTCTTCACTTGGGGAGAATCGAATTGGACCTCCACCAAATCTTGACTTCCTGGGGAGAGAGTCATTACTCTTCACTGAGGATACGGAAAACTTCTCTAGAGAATTCTCTTACTTTCACTGGGGAATTTGGAAGACTTCAAGGGGAATTCCGAAAGAAACTTCGTTGGGGAACACAACTTCATGGGGAAATTCGCAAACATCTGCGAGTAACCATTAGCATCTTGGATAAGTCAAATAACATTAGACTTCATCGGAGAATCAATCCTTTCGTAGGGATATGAAGCTTTTAAATCAAGAATCCACCGAGGATAACATGACAACTTTTGTCTCCAAGAATAAAGATCTCAATAGCAAGGCCACACTGGGGAGACTTCGACTGAGGAATGCACATCGGTGTAGAAATACCGGAACAGATGAATGATTAATCTTCAATGGGGAAGAGAAATCCGATTCGGATAGAAAGCTACGCTGGGGAATACATTCAGATATCCAACTCCACTAGGGAAACAAACATTCTTGTCCCAACACGGATGATATGAGAACAAAACTCTTGAAGATGCTCAGAATAACTTCATATGAAAGAATGCGACTTACACCGGGGAATAAAATCAATTGACCGGGGCACGATTCACAATGGGAATTTTGATGTGGCAATGCACTATTCACTGGAGAATACGATAACCATTCATTTGTCAAGCATACTCATTGGGGATATCGACCTTAAGCCAATGGTTCAAACACCATCTTCACTGAGAATAAATGCTAGAACTCTCCATTTTGGATGATTTGAGAATTCGACGGACATTAACTGGGGAATTTATCTTGGAATAAGTATCAACGACCTCGCCGGGGATTTACCTGAGCTTGGTACCTATAGCTTACGCTGGGGATTATGATAATATCAATATGTTGAAGTGTGTATCACTGGGGAACTAATCAACCCATCAGGCACTTCTGGTGATGAATTCCGCTTAAGAATCGACCTCACTGGGGATAAGCCTCAACCAATCATCGAGACTTATACTAGGTAGTACAACAATATCAATATGTCGAAGCACGAAACACTGGTAACAAAATTAGTCCATCAGGACCTTCTAGAAATGAATTCTGCTTGAGAATTGGCTTCATAGGGGATGAACCTTGATCGAGATGTACTCTTCATTGGGGAAAGGGAATTCATAATGATAACCCATCACATACCTGCAAGTTGCAAGTCATAACAACGTCTTCAAGCACGAAGTGAATTACAGAGAGACAACTTGCCCCTGCATCTTCGGATTCTGAAAAGATTCTCCTTTGATCAACAGATTCTCAGAGAGATTAAACCTTGGCAAAAATGCCCCAATTTAACTGAAACTTTTAGGGATATAATCCCGACATGAATGCTCCAGATTAATCATCACTTGAGATATTTTCAAATCTCGACATAACTTCACCGGATTGATAATCACTTTGAGAGATTGTCAGAATCTCGATGTAACTGCCCCGGTTTAATCATCGCTTACTCCACAGAGCATTAACATGTTTCTTTACCCTTCAGGGCAATCAAACACTAAGATAATTCTTCTTAAAAGAATAACATCATTGGGATATTGCCCCTGCTTTACGGGGTTTTGACAATCCAATCGTTCACCTCGTGTCATCAGAGAGATGGGAGACTCACAATTTTTGAAGACCAACCTCATTAGGGTAATTGTCTTATATCTGGAATGCAAGCTAACACACAATTGTGCTTCTCAACATCATCTGCTTCATGCTCAAGCAGACATTTTAAGAAATCAACCCCTTGGGAACATCGAAAGTGACATGCCATAGCCCAACAGAAACTTTCAGGCAATCAGAAACTTGCATACAATCTGTTTCAAATCATTTGACAAATTGGTCTTCTTATACTCAACGGAGTCAATAGAAAGCATGCCCCAGATTAAGAACACTCTTCAAAAAATGTTTCAATCTTCAACACATCCTTGAAGAAGTTTGTCTCTCAGAATAATCAAGTTTTTCATTTGATTCTCATTATGCAAGCTTACTTGATGTTTAATCACTTATTCATATGCAAAGAATGTTTTATTCTATGAATGATAATTCTAATGCAAAACATATTTTGTCTTGAAAATAAATAAAAAATTATTGAAAAGATGTCAAAACATTTAATTTTTGTTCAAAGAAAGTAAAAGGATGGAGTGATACCAACTCAAAATCTGAGCAAGACTCCTAGGAGTCAGGATACCGTACTCTCGTTACAGTTTAGCTTTCAAATTAACCCATGCTTCAATTAGGGCTTTCAAGGGTTGTAACATGGCCTGGTTCACGGTTTTAGAAAAAAAGATTTTTAGGCTCAAAATATTTGGTGCCCACCCATTCTCCGTGATGTTCTCCATTCCTACGTTCAATCAACTCAATACGAGCACCCATCTTTCACAGGGAGCTTACAATAATTGGGGAACCAGCGAGGTATCTTACTTTTGGACATGGAAGTCACTCACCTCTTTCATTTAGTATTTGATCACACGGCCTTATTCTTTAATTTGCAATATCATATTCTTTTTTTTCTTTTGCTTTTTTTTTCTTTTCTTTCTTTTCTTTTTTTCTTATTTTTTCTTTTCTTTTGAACAAGTCGTGTGAAACTAAGTCATTCGACTCTTTGTTGAGGTGTGACTACCTTATTCTTTGATGGACGAGGAATACCGATTGGGGTTCTACCATTTTCTTCGACCTCTTGATAAATGAAGGATAACAATTACAGTTGATCCTTGAATGTACTCTCTTGATGAGATTTAGATGCTCGATCAGGTTAATTGAACACTACCCTGCCCCGGGTTAAAAGTGAGGGTTTTTTCTGAATAGAAAAGAAACTCCTACTTCAAGGCTCAAAGGGGTTAACAAGGGTTTCACTTCCTTATATCTCCAGTGTTTAGGAATTTGAAACAATTCCTGTACATCATCAGCAAAGTATTTATTCGAAAGCAATACCATTTGAGATTATTGGTATATTGTTCATCATCCTCCCTACAGAGATTTTTCTTTATTTACAAGAGTTGGGCATCAAAAGCATTTAAAAAAAATTAAGAGTGAATACGAATGGATCAATTCAAGACAAACATATTTAATGCATTATGATTAATATTCAAGAATGAACAAGTTTTGCATACAAGTAAGTAATGAACAAACAAGAAAGATTACAAATGAGAATGCAAAATAAAACTGAAAATTTCCGTTATTGAGGAGTGTAGCCTCCGAATGGACTTATTGCTTCAGACGATGCACTTTAAAGTCCTGACGTTCACTGAATTAAAGGAGCACCCAAAACTGACCATCTGGTGTGAAACTGATAACCTTTGTATCAAGCAGGTCTTGCACTTTATCTCTCACGTATTGACAACCTTCTAGCTGGATCATACAATCTTCACATTCAATACCACAACCTGGGGATACACCCTTTCTCAACAAACGCTCTTTTACAAAGGATAAAGGAGTTGTCAACAGATTTACATCTTTAATTAGTTCCAAACCTCCATCCTTAACAATAGCATTGACAGTAGCATCAGCACGAGTTGGTAGTGGTTGTTGAGTAGCATCAGATGTTGATGTTGGTTCGAAGTTGAAAGCCTCAGAATCAAGCAGGTCCTGCACCACATACTTGAAAGCCATTCAATTATCAATAGTATGCCCCTTCCCGTTTGAATGGAAGGCACACTGAGCCTTGGAATCAAAATTTCGTGGCAACTTATTAGGATTAATCCTTAAAGTACGCAATTCAATCAGCTTCCATCGTTGCAAGTGGGAAAACAATTCAATATGGGACATCGGCAGAGGATCAAACTTCCTTGGCACCTTCGGCCGCTGTCGATTATCCTACTTGGGAGCATAAGTTTGCTTTTGAGGTGAAGCAGCAGCAGAAATAGTCACATCAGCAATTGGGGTGACATTGATTTGTACACTCAAACCCGTGGGAGTAAACAGAATTATCCCTTCATCAAGTAAATCCTAAACTTTATGTTTCAATGCCGTACAGTTCTCAGTATCGTGACAAAGTGCCCCAGAATGGAAATCATACCTAGCATTTTCATCATAATCACGCGGAAGCTTTCCAGGCATCGTGAAAATTCGGAGCTCAACCAACTGAAACTTAAGCATTTGAGGAAGTAACTGAGCATATAGCATCAGAATGGGATCAAATTGTCTCTCAGGTTGTGACGACCCTGGTTGATGAGCTTTACCCTTTGGATCTTTTTGAGCAACAACATCTGGTTCTGGATGAGAATACCCCGGAACACAAAGTAGGAGATGTACACCCTGATTCAAGACTTGAAGAAGCCCCCAAAGTATAGGGAGGAATAGAAACTCTTGTTGCGGAAGCGGGTGCATGTTTGTCTTCCTTTCTCAACACGGTATTCAGAATTTCCATAACCAAACTCAATTGAGTCTTCAACTGATGGTTCTCCTCTTTCAAGAGTTCTGGTCCACTAACCAAATCTTGCATGTCTAGTATCAAAAACCCCATTTGTTCTTTCATTTCATCCAATTGCCCACGAAGTTGTTCCATCACTTAATTTTGATCACAGATCGGTGAGAAGTCAAGGTTTGCAATTTTGCAAAGAAAATACCATGTTTGAGTAACAGAAATCCCCAAGTTTCAAGTACCTGTTATGAATGCATGAAATGAATGAATATGCATGTTAGATATGTACATATTTATTTTTCTGACATTTCTTTTGAAAAATAAACATGCTACGATGCAAGTGCATTAACCATGGGTTCACAATTTCATCATAACAACGAGTAGCATCTGTACAATCCTGCTGAATAACGGTTGCATAACCTCTGAACAATCTGAATATCACAGGATCGAAGGTTCGACACCAATTCAGAATACCATAGAAGAACCAAGTCACAATATCATAGGATCAAAGGTCCGACATCATTTCAGAATATCATAGAAAATACCAGAAAACCAAGTGTCAAGAACCAAGTATCATAAGCCACACGATCATCAATAACAGAATGTCACATAAGGACCAATATAATCACCATCAGAATAAATAGTCACCATCTGAACATAGTCACCATCTGTACCTGTTCAAAATTCGTTCCTCCCAACTCACGGGTGAAACTAAGGCTTGGGTAAGGTCAAGGTAACTCCAGGGTCTAGTTCGCCTAGAGAAACTACCATCATAACACCTACGTGAAGATGATAGCCCCCTGATTGAACCTCCTCTGAAGCATGGACGACATGCCAGACTAAAACATCTACATCCGGTATCTGACATGTTCCACTCTATTCCTAAGTGTCCTATGTGTCTCTTGGCCGGGGTATGGGGCCTTTTACCTCTTGTAACTCCCACCCAATTCAGAAACAGATAACAGCACAACAGCCCAACCAGTATATGAAAGCAGTAAATATGCCACATGGAATGCAATGCAAGCATACAAAGGATGTTACAATAAAGCGAGTAAATAAATAAACAAATAAATAAACACCCAATATACATGAAAATAAAAGCTAGGATCGACTCCTGATCGGACCAGCAAGAGGTCTGTACGATCCCCAGTGAAGTCGCCACCTGAAACAACCGGCTGAACATCATCCGATAACTATATCAATGAAGTCGCCATCGAACGTTTTTTATCTCACAAAAGGAGAAAGGTAAACGCATCGCGAAAACCTAAAAGGGATAAGACACGGTCTTGCAACCGAGAGATAGGATAAGGGAATCTATTACGCGAAGGGAAGGTATTAGCACCCCACACGCCCGCAGTACTCTACGGTGTCCACTTCTACTTTCTACCTAATGGGTGTGTTTATATCTATTTACTGCTATATCTGTATGCTCAAATTGTATGCATGTGAAAGAAAAGAAAATAAAGAAAACACGGGGAAAAGAAGGAAATATTTACAAAGTTTGCTCGATCGAGCCCCGTGACAAGATGCCTACGTATTCCCGCGTGCAATGGGAAAGTCAGAGCGCCGTAGTTCGGCTCATATGTTTTGGTGGGTTATGTGTTTTTTACTTATGAAAAGAAAAAAAAAGTTTTAAACACAAAAGAAAACCCATAGGCAAAAAAAAGGTTTACATTGGTTGGTTGCTTTTACCTTTGAAAAAGGAGTTTGAACCATTATTAAGTATTTTAATTTTCAAAAGAAAAAGAAAACAAGTTTTAGTTTTATTACATGCAAGTATGCAAAAGAAACTAGAAAACAATCAAGGGAAACTATCTAACTCTATCCCTAATGTTATCATGCATGGATTACAACCTAAGGTCTAACTCGAATCGCTACCAAAGGTAGATTCAAGAGAATCCTAAAGGAACATGGCAAAGGTTTACAACCTAAATCTATGTCTATCTCGAATCTCTAACTAAAGTAGAGTCGAAGATGAAAAAAAGGAATGGAACAGGTTTGTAACCTAAATCTATGTCTATCTCGAATCACTACCTAATGTAGAATCGAAGATAACAAAAAGGGATGAAGCAAGCAAGTGCTTTGGCAGAAGCACACAATTAAGGGTTCTAAATCAAAGAGCCAACTACCTAAATATGCCCACATATTATTCAAGAGGTTAGTTGAGGGTTAGAACAAGTATTAGACATTATATACGAAGAAAATCAACACCACAAATGTATGTGTGTGTAGTGTACAAAAAGGTTCGCTTCGACACCTTTCGAGTCAAAAAAACAAAAACACCATTATGGATAAATATGAAAAGTGAACCAAAACACAAGGCATAAGCTAAAGAAAACAATCATAATGATTTATCAAAAATATCGGAAGCTACGCACACGCGTACGATCTCAAAAATGCGGACGGTTCGGTCAAATCTTGTTCAAAGATATATTTTTCGCCTAAAAGTCAGCAGCTCCCTGATTTGACCGAAACATGTCCAAATCAAGAAACTGTACGCGCGGAGAGCCTCGGATGGCTCGAGAAACATGATTTACATTAATAAAAGTCGAAAAAATTCATCACGGATCAAAAAATAGAGCCAAAACAAATATTATGTCAAACTTTATCAATTTTCAAAGTGTCATGTTATTTTCCACCAAACTCAAATAAACTTGTCTTCAATGTGTTTTTATGGTATTTAGATGAATAAAAATGCAAGTGGATGTGATATCATGTGAAAGTGATACATACTCAATGAAATACTACCTAAATGTTATGCAAACATGTAAGAATGTTGAAAGAAATTAGATGTGCAAAGTGGTAAAGTGTTGTGAAAAGTGAAATTTCAACATATTTTCATGTCATCAAAGTTGAACAACACCACATCAAATTAGTTAAACTATCTTACATGCAAATGCATGGATATGTAAAGATGCAACTTATGTCATAATGTATGAATTCAAGTGTGTCCATGTGAGTTGTGTGCAATGTGTAGGTGTAGTGCAAGTGTACCTAAAAACTAGGTGTTAGTTCCTACATTTCAACATAATTTCAATGCACGAAATAAGCCTCAAATTAATGATTCAATGCATGTCAAAGAATTTTCATATTACTTGATGCATGATCATATAATTTGTGATCCAAAATGCTCACATCAAGTACCTAAATACAATGCAAAGTCATAACACAAGTGTAGGTGTGTGTAATAATGCTCACATTAAGTACCTAAATATAATGCAAAGTCACAACACAAGTGTAGGTGTGTGTAATGTGTAGAAAGTTTCACACTGACACCTTTAAGGCTCCAAAATCGGATCAAGATCAATGAATTCGACAAAACAAATGCTATAATCGGAATCCACACAGAATTTGCAAGCAATCTCAATATTCAATTTCAAGAAATTCAACAATTGAAAAATCGATTGAAATAAGCACTTAAGTAAATAAGCACTTACTTGTACTTGAAGCTTTGAGTTGAAATTGATTAGGAAAATCTTGTAATTCTCCAAGAAAATACCAAGTCAAAGTTGAATTGATGATAATAAGAGAGTAGGATCTTGAATCCTTGAAGAATTGATGAAGAGGAAAGCTTCAACTCTTCACCTCGACACCTTGAACGCTCTTCAATGTTCTTGATTGCTGAAAAGCTTGATTTGATCCTTGAGAATTGAGAGGAAATAGAAGAGTATGGAGCTGTACCGGAGAAGGAGAGGAAAAGAAAGAAAAAAATCAGAAAAAGTTTTCCGGCGCGGTGGTTTTGGAATTCTGGTGGTGGTTGTCGATGGTTTGAGGTGGTTGTTGGTGGTTTGAGGTGGTTGTGCAACTTTGAGTTGAGAGAAAATTGAGAGAGAAAAGTGAGAGCTCTTGGGTCAAATTTAATAAATGATTCTCTCTACCAATTTTGTTAGTGGTAAAATATATTTATAGTGTAAAAAATTTGGCTTTGGAGTGCCTTGGATCCCTAATTAAATCCAAATTGCGATTATCAAAATAATTTTCGTACACAGCCCAAAACAGCCAAATCCGTGCGGAATTTGAAATTGGAATACAAACGAAAAATGTCCGGAACACGATTTTGCTTGCGTGAATTAAAATTTCGACGCGATCAGATGAACGGTCAATATGATATGAATTTTTGAAGTTTCAGCACAGTTTTCGGGCGTCTGACGCATGCAGAATTCTCAATGCGCTCTTCGGAGAAAATGTCTCGAACGAGGATCTTGTGATCAAAATTTGCAAGTGAGTGTTTATGAGACAACCGAATATAACAAAAATTGTGAACTTTTGGCACTAGTCCCATCTCAATTCGATAAAAAACAAGCGAGATATGATTTTTTGAAGTTCGCGTATCAGATGAAAATTGCTCGGTCCAGCTCAAAATTGTGTCCGAAGAATAAAAGACTAGTCTTAAAAGGTGAGGAATAAGCTCCCGAGTTGCAAATGAAAGTTGTATAAGGGTTCGATACAAAATTTTAGAAATTGGTCCCGCTCAGTTTCGAGGTTCCAGCTAGGAGATATAAACTTTTTAGTGGGAAGAACACACGGTTCAGCACTAAAATTCAGTTTAATCCTCTTGAGAAATAGAATTTTTTGGGGACCTTCCTCACATAATTTGCTTCCGGATTTCAAACAAAAGTTGTAGATAAAAATGAGAGGGACATGCCAATCAAAATTCATTAGAAAATACCTAACGAGCTGTGAGATATGCTCTCTGGAGTGCCCGAAACACACTGAAAACCCAAAATCCACTTTATTTAGAAATAAGCGAATAAATTCAGTTTTCTTGACGAAATGACCTCCAACCTGAACAGCTAATCTGGAGGACATATTGATATGATTCCATAGATTGTGGAACCAAGCCAAAATAGCTTCCTGACCAAAAAATCTTATAATTAGTCGTACGAACCGAGAAACATTGATTCTTGGCTCAAAATGATCTGAGATAGCTGAAAGCACGCTGTTTCTTTCGTACTTCGGATGTTTTGAACCTAGTAACCCCATGATCAATGATATGCATGCACCTACATGTATGTTTATGCAATCGAATTATAATCCAGAAATACGGAAAAGAAGAGGGCGGATTTTGGGGTACAACAGCCTCCTACTGGGCTCCAATACAAAGAATCACCCGCGCTAGGATAGAACCCTGAGAGGATGATTTCCCAGTGAAATCACTCTTGAATCCTAAGAGGATGGTTTCCCGGTGAAACCACTCTTAAAGCCAAAGCCATCCATACCCTATAGCTTCCTCTTGAGCTTCATACAAGGACCCCTCGATGACCCTCGGAATGCCTTCTCTTGGGCTAACAATACAAGGACCCTCGATGACCCTCGGAATGCCTCCTCTTGGGCTTATAATACAAGGACCCACGGGCTTCTTAAAAGCATCCCCCTAATCCAATCAATTTCTCCTCGAGATTTAGACATTTATCATCTCTATGGAAGAAGTATCTCATCTATCACATCACATACAATCAAAAATACTTTTCAAACACTTTTCAAACAAAACCATCTCTTAATCGTAAGTGGTAACGCTTGTACACTCGAGCAAAACACCCAATGCTTACAATTAAAAGATTCAATCATTTTTCAAACTTCTTTCCTAACTCGTAAGTGGTAACGCTTGTACACTCAAGCAAAACACCTATAACTTACGACGAAAGATTCAATCAATCCCTTCAAAATGTATGTGATGAAATAGATTAGATACATTTTTCATTAAGGTGACATTTGTCTTTGTCTCTTAATAACATCCCGTTGCTTCCACTAGCATAAGTGGGAACTACGATTGCTCTGACTTTCTCAACATCCCTTTGAGAATACGTAGGCACAAGGTCTCATCCTTGGCGAGCAAACTTCTTTCTCCCTCAAACCAAACAAACCATAGCTCCCTTTAGATCCGACCTACAAATACTCTGATTCCCATTAAGGGATATGTATGCAGAAGATCCCAATGATCTTTGCGAGCACAATAATAACAAAACCTAGGATCCCACATAATCTACCTTTCTTAAAATCCAAAGGAGAAACTTTCCCAACAATAAAAATAGCAATTTAAAACACACAAACATATCAAACTATTCATATATAAAGCTATAGATAACTATATATATTTAGGGTGCCACATCTATTCCCTTTATATAACAACCCCCCTTGCCCGGAATCTCCCCAATGCGTTGCGTCTAGTTCGCGCTAGTCGTAATGCATATCATATCAATTGAGGGTATTGCAGCTTTCCCCTTTTTCATAATCATTTTTCTTGTGTTGAAGATAATAAAGCTTGATGCCCGCGGCATCTTTATAAACAAATCAAAAGAGTAAATCGTTTCGAGCCAGAGAATCCGAATTCCAATTTGATTCCCTCGCGCGTCACTTTTTAACGTGAACACCATGATGGAACTATTTCATGACATGATTCATCACGAGATAGAGGTCTATGTCGACGACATGATAGCTCGATCACAGACTGAAGAAGAACATCTCGATCATTTGTAGAAACTGTTTGATAGACTGGAGAAGTACAGACTAAGACTTAATCCCAACAAATGCACCTTTGGATTCAGATCCGGTAAACTCCTAGGGTTCGTAGTCAGTGGTAAAGGTATTGAAGTTGACCCTGCCAAGGTTAAAGCTATCCAAGAAATGCCAGCGCCCCGCACTGAGAAAGAAGTCAGAGGTTTCTTGGGACGATTGAACTACATTTCCAGATTCATTGCACACCTAACTGCTACTTGTGATCCAATCTTCAAATTACAAAAGAAAGATCAAGTAGTGGAATGGAACGACGATTGTCAGACAGCTTTTGACAAAATCAAGGAGTATCTGCAGAATCCTCCTATCCTGATGCCGCCTGCCGAAGGAATACCTCTTATCATGTACTTGACAGTATTAGAAAACTCAATGGGGTGTGTGTTGGGGCAACATGACGAGTCTGGTCGAAAAGAGTATGCAATATACTACCTTAGCAAAAAGTTTACCGACTTTGAAACAAGATACTCACAGCTCGAGAAAACTTGCAGTGCTTTGGCTTGAGCTGCTCGCCGACTAAGACAGTATATGTTGACTCACACTACCTTGTTGATCTCTAAGATGGATCCGATAAAATACATATTTGAGAAACCTGCTCTCTCCGGAAGAATAGCAAGATGGCAAATGATTTTGACTGAATACGACATCCAATATACGACTCAGAAAGAGATCAAAGGAAGTGTAGTAGCCGATCATTTGGCTCATCAAGTCGTAGATGACTATCAGTCTATGCAGTTCGGGTTTCCAGACGAAGATGTTCTACTAGTTACTGATTACGAAGAACCAGGACCGGACGAAGGACCTGAACAAGGATCCCGATGGACCATGGTCTTTGATGGAGCCTCAAACTCACTTGGCAATGGCATTGGCGCCATCATTACATGTCCTACAGGTGGACACACGCCTTTCACTGCCAGATTATGTTTCAGTTGCATTAACAACATGGCCGAATACGAAGCATGCATCATGGGTATTAAAGCTGCTATTGACTTAAGAATCAAATTCTTGCAAGTGTATGGAGACTCAGCTTTAGTGATCAGTCAGATTAGAGGAGATTGGGATACGAAGCATCCGAATCTCATTCTGTATCGAGAGCATGTTTTGAGTCTGATCCCCTACTTCGAAGAGATCACCTTCGATCATATTCCACAAGAAGAGAATCAGTTGGCAGACGCATTAGCTACTATGTCCTCGATGTTCAAGGTCAGATGGGACAACGAAGCTCCCCAAATCATCATCGAAAAGTTTGATGAACCAGCATACTGTTGTGAACTAGATACAGAAGAGAAACCTTGGTTCTACGAAGTGAAGAGGTATCTTGAGACTTAGAAATATCCCGCAGGGGCATCTGCCAATGACAAGAAGTTCTTAAGAAGATTCGCATCCAAATTCTTTCTCAGCAACGACATCTTATACAAGCGCAATCACGACTTGTGCTTACTCCGCTGTGTAGACTAGAAAACTGCAGAACGGATCATGGAAGAGTTACACGAAGGCGCATTCGGTACCCACTCTAGTGGATATACAATGGCTAAGAAGATTTTGAGGACAGGATACTATTGGTCCACCATGGAAGCTGATTGTCATCGCTATGCTCGGTCTTGTCACAAATGCTAGATATATGCAGACAGAGTGCACGTACCTCCAGTACCATTGAATGTTCTGACCGCTCCTTGGCCTTTCGCAATGTGGGGCATTGACATGATCGGAGAAATCAAGCCCACCACTTCCAACGGACATCGTTTCATCCTGGTGGCAATTGATTAATTTACCAAGTGGGTAGAAGCAGCCTCGTTCGCATCTGTTACCAAGAATGTTGTGGCTCGATTCATCAAGCATAATCTTATCTGTCGGTACGGCACTCCTGAAAGGATTATCACAGATAATAGTACCAATCTCAATAACAAAATGATCATCGAACTCTGCACGCAGTTCAAGATCAAGCATCACAACTTTTCTCCATATCGGCCAAAAATGAATGGCGCAGTGGAAGCCGCCAACAAGAATATCAAGAAGATTATACAGAAAATGACAGTGACTTACAAGGATTGGCATGAGATGTTTCCATTTGCTCTCCATGGTTACCGCACTATAGTACGAACATCTACAGGGGCAACCCCCTTCTCTCTCGTATACGGTATGAAAGCAGTCCTACCAATCGAGGTTCAGGTACCCTCAACAAGGGTCCTCTAGGACGCAGAGCTAGGCAAAGACGAATGGATCCAGACTCGCCTCGATCAGATCAACTTGATCGACGAAAAATGACTCACATCCATCTGCCATGGACAGATTTACCAGAAGCGAATGATCAGAGCATTCAACAAGAAAGTCAAACACCGAGTCGGTGATCTAGTAGTCAAGCGCATCATCCTTCCACAAGGTGATCCCAGGGGAAAATGGACTCCCACCTATGAGGGATCATTTGTAGTCAAAATAGTATTTTTCCGGCGAAGCTATGATACTTAGCACCATGGATGGAGAAGACTTCCCACACCCTGTGAACGCGGACATAGTCAAAAAATACTACGCATGAACGAGACCCGCTAGGTCGACTAGCCTAGGCAAAAATAAGGGCATCCTGGCGAACCAAAAAGGTTCAGAAAAAATTTAAGGATATATACAAAACATGTACACCCGGCAAGTCGAAAACCTGCAAAGGCGGCTTGGGCAGAAAAGGGTATCCCGGTAGGCTGAAAACCCAAAAGGGCGGTCTAGGCAAAAGTTAGGGATTTAAGCGTACGACTATGTCTCATCCAGATCATCTACCTACAGACTACTACTATCAGCATTCAAGATTCAAATGGCAAAAATCAATTCATTCACTTTCTACTGACAGCAAGGAGATGAGATAGTCGAAATATATGAGCACTAGCATTGTTGAAACTCAACGAGATTATTTCCGGATAGCTTTTACTTTTATTCGTCTCTTGTATACAAACTGCGTGGCCATACGCCACTTTTTTAATGCAAATTCTTTTTTTTTTTTACGATGTTAATTTCTATTGTTTCTTGCATAAAGTCCAACGATTGCTTTGAATGATTATATGCATTTGACAATAAACATCTGTTCACAAACATACGAACGAACGAAAAGCGAACGAACAAAAATAATTACTACAGGCTCTAGGAATTGAGATGACGACTAAAGTCACCAATGCATTCCCCGCAGATTCACTTTTGCAGAGTTACTTCCACAAGAATACAATCCCCACAGAGCCATCAAACCTTCTCCGACGAAGTACTAATCTCCTTCCACTAGTGTTCCAACACCCAAGCTTCATCACATTAGTCCCCGAGTAGTGATCTTAATCAGCTTCACCTCGTTACATCAGTCTCCGAGCAGTAATAGTTCATCTCGTATACACAGAGATATTTATCCCCATCAGAATGTCTTTCGACGATTATCACCCCCCGACAGCAGCAATATCTAGACTCGAAACTTGGTCAGATAGCACATCGGAGGAAACCTACATCTCTCTTTCCCCAATCAGAGGTTCCAACAAACGTCAGATTCATCACCTCAAGTGATCTTTTGGGCCTCATCAACTTTACGCCCCCTTCAGCATTGCCACATTACATCAGTCTCCAAGCTGTATTCGGATACTCCCCAGCAAGATCTGTGCACAAGATTCCCAGCGGAGTACCTCCCATTTGATATTCTTTCCAACAACATTAATATCTAGGCTTAAAACTTGGTCAGATAAGTGCATCGGAGGAATCAAAAGCATCTCAGGGTTGCAACAACCTTTTTCCCAGGAAAACATCAGAAATCCCCAGCAGGACGTTCTCATCTCTTCAAGATGGATATGTTTTGAAATACCATAACATCTACATTCATGCATTATTCATAAAAAATCATAACATGTGCACATATCATTCACGAACATTGTCATATGCCTTCATGCATCATAATATGCATAAAACTAACCATATCATGTTGAGATTTACTTCCCTAACAGGTAAAAGCTATTTTTCCAAGCGAAAGGTCAAAGATTAATACCCGAAACATGACGGGAGAACTATCTGAACGACCGTGAAAGGCTATTTTTCGAACGAAAGGTCAAAGATTAATAACCGAAACAAGACGGGAGAACTATCTGAACGACCTTGAAAGGCTATTTTTCGAACGAAAGGTCAAAGATTAATACCCGAAGCAAGACGGGAAAACTATCTGAACAACCACGAAAATCGCTTCCAGGCAACAGGTCAAAGATTAATGCCCGAAACAAGATGGGGAACCCAATCGGAAAGACCATACAAATTGTCTCCAGGCAGTAGACATTGGACTAATACCCGAAGCAAGACGGGAAACTATCCGCATTCTGCCAAATATCCACCTCGAGAATAACCAAGGTGAAGGTTTATTCTGACTCTCTCTTATTATCAACAACAACTACAAAGTCTAGCATACGACCCAGTTGCCCTGGATGGCATCTTTAAGCTCATCTCCGACTACTTGTTGACAGCTCTCCACCTTCAGAATGCTACATATTTGGTTAAAAATCAATACATACCAATAACCTCATTCAAAGACGAGCGTGAAGTCTAACGTATGACTCGACATCAGCCGCCCCCATATGGCATCTTAAGCCCATCTCCGTGCTTTCTTCTATGTTCAAAAAATACCTACAGAGTCTAACGTACGACTCACTACCCAGTATCAGTCTCTCCCGATGGCATCTTAAGCCCATCTCAGATGTTTCTCCTATTCAAATGATGTTCGCGAGTCTAGCGTACGACTTACTCTCCAGCTCAGCTTCTCCAACCAATAGCGAGTGTAAATTTTCAGGTGTACTCGAGTGTTCAACTATCTTCTAACTCCAGGTCACGAAAGGCAAGCATGCCAATATAAACCTTACAGTACAAGAAGATTGAACAGGGGCAACTGTTATACCCCAAAATTTCCCCCTACTTCTCAAGACATTTCACATATCCATACTCAAGGATTTCACAAGGGTTGACTAGACAAACCCTCTCCTAAGCAATCAACCCAAACTAGGGTTTTTCCATTCTCAAGTCAAGATGGACATCCAACATTTCAAGTGGTCATCATGCCTCATCATATGCTCCAAAGAATCTCCATGTCAAGTTTCAAACCTTACAAGTCAAGTTTTCTCGAACAATTGCTCAGATGGTTGAAAATCAGTTGTATTGGACAAAAAGTCAATTGTGGTCAACATACAGTCAAACTTCATAATTTTTGGTCAACATCAATATTTTGAAGTGATATTCATCATTTGATCAAGGTTTGATCATGATTCATCAAGAAAAGTCAAGAATTGGTCAAAAGTCAAAGTTTCTAAATTGGGCTTTCTTAGACAAAAGTCAACAGAACTTTGACCAGGCATAACTTTCACATACTTTATCAGAAATTTTTCCACCACAACTCATTTTGAAGAGAATTCAATTCTCTACAACTTCATGTCTCACAAGCTTGGGCAGAAAATGCTTCATTTGGAGGTTATGGATCAAAACATTACAGGTCCTTTTAAAAGTCAACAAAAAGTCAACTTTTTGTAAAGAAGTGTTCATGAGCATGGAAACTTCAATGAAGATGAAACCAAAAGGGATGTTTATAAGACATCTTGAGCTTCCTAAAAAGTCCAAGAACACCCAAAAATGTTAAAAATTGAGCAAGATACATCTTGTCCAAGTTGAGCATTTTTGAGGAGGTGCACAAAGAGAAATACTTGAGAAAACCAAAAAAATTTCAAATGGGCCTAACTTTTCTTGATTTAAACATGTTCCTTAGCTGAATTGGAACCTCCAAGCCCAAGGCCACGAATTTATCTTTTATTTTTTATTTATTTGGGATTTTTAATCATTTAAAACCAATTTAATTAAAATAAAAGATAGAAAATCAAAAATTAATTGCAAGATGGATTTTCCCTCATCCTTGAGGTCCAAGCAAGCCATTTAATCTGATTATTTCGAAATAATCATGATTGGTAATGAGATTTGATTGAAATTGGCTCAAAAAGGAAATATTTGGTTTGATTCCAAATCAAATAATTTCTCATTGATTGGCTTGATTTTTTCTTACAATTCTTGACCTAATTCACTCTATTATAAATACATGATGTTACTACATTGTTGCTGCGGTAGAGCGACAAGCAAAGAGTTGGTATTATTTTTACCGGGTGATATATACCGGTTAGGTTATATCGTATCGTGTCCACAGAGATTGGTTATTGATTCGTCGTTCGACAATTCTACCGTTAATGAGTTTGAGATTAAAAGAAATGAAAATAAAAGACAAAAAGTAAATGAACAATAAGTATAAAGGATAGACAGCTTGTCCGGAACGAATGTAAACTACCCGTCACAGACTTAAATCTACCACCCATGTCATACTCGGCCTACGATACTCGTCCGTGTCATCACATACCTCTCACAACCTTGGCTATTTCTAACCCCAAATTGAGAATCCTCCCGAATCATCTCAATAGCCATGTTTGGCCTATCTCAACAACACAAAAGTCAACTGCGTCACCTCCATAACCATCTCTAGCATACTTCACCAACGCAGAGGCATTAAGATCAGATACTCTATAGTGAATGTCAGCTCTAAACCCATTTCTAGAATTCAGAAACTAACAGATAACTATCCTAGGTAAGAATCTAAGCGATCTATCTCTAGTAAAGTTCAAATCCCTAACATAGAGTAAAAACCTAAGACAATCACCAACACAGATTCATAAAACAAACTTTATATAACGCCAAGGGCGACAAATGTACATGAGTTATGAGTAGATATACATACAAAACCCAACAAAAGAGATTACAAAGAGAATAGAAGAAGAGGAACCAAACATTTATTGGTTTGTCAACACCAATCGACGAGGGATTCGACTCCGGATCATCCAAATGCAAGCTCCAATGTTGTTTTCCAAGCAAATCTATCAAAAAAATGATGTTGATGGTGTTGGGACTCAAAAATACCCAACCCATAACCTAAAAATGTGTTTTTAGCCCCTTTTAAAGAATTCTGAAGTCGCAGGGCGCGCTAAGCGCGGTCTGTGATGTTCCGGAAAAAATCAGCATCTTGTTTTTGCCATATCTTGAGAACCGTAACTCAGAATTGCACCCGGTTTGAAGCGTTGGAAAGCTTATTCAATGCTCTATATAACCATGAATAAATATCAAGCTTTTATGACTTTGAAATATTTGAAAAACTTATTCTTTGCTTTATGTGTCCTCTTTTATTGCTCGAAATCATGTGTTTGAAGCCGTGTCTTCGACACTTTATTACTCAATGCTCCAATTATGAATGAATACCTATAAAAGAGATGAAAAACTATCAAATGATACAATATTTACACAAAAACTCAATTATTCTATTATGTACACATTTATACCAAAAGCGGGGGATTTATTCGAAGAATATCATCAAAAGAACCGATAAGTGCCACAAAACATATATACAAAATAACTAAATTTTGGCACTTATCATACATGCACAGGGGACGAAATTTTAGCCTCAAGAACCCTATTCCAAGCTTCAAAAATCGTGGCATTCAAGCAACCTATCAGCCATAGTTTCAGTCCAATTCAAAGCATTCCAAGCCTTGCAATC
The DNA here is from genome assembly GCA_021764765.1 of Vicia sativa. Classification (NCBI taxonomy): domain Eukaryota; kingdom Viridiplantae; phylum Streptophyta; class Magnoliopsida; order Fabales; family Fabaceae; genus Vicia; species Vicia sativa. The sequence goes on from CM038796.1 coordinate 169,710,032, forward strand.
AATTCCTAGAGGCCTTCTGATCGTTTCCAGGTACTCACAAGCAAGCAAAACGTGCAGAAACGCTATATCCAAATCACGGTTTGCACACTTTAAACTCAAAATCATTTTCATACTTTTACGCATAATCAATTGAATTTAACCATATCTTTGTGTATGTGATGAAGTTTCGAAGCTTTCTGCATAGTTTAATTGAGTTTTGAGTACAGGAATAGGAACCCACCATTGCCATGGTTTGAGAGCTCCGATTGGGGTTTTCGTATTTAGGATAAATTGGACGAAACCAATGACTCCATCACATTCAGGGGATCAAATCGAGTTGATCCATGTCTCCATAACAAATTTATGTTGCATATTATTGGATTTTGATTTTTGCAGGGGTCTAGCTACGGAAATAATCCGTAGGTAAAAGCTATAGCAACGCCAAAAAACCGTGGGTATAGACCTGGGAGTTTAAATGGGGACGATGACCCTTGGCGCGGTTTTTGTTTTGAATTGGTTTTCAGAAAATTAATTCGCTCATAATGTTTTTGTTTTATATCACTAACACAAACTGCAGGTTGGTCCAATGGTAAAGGCAGCACGTGTTTGGCCAGAGGAGCAGGGTTCGATCCCTGGTTCCAGCATAATATTTTTGCCACTTTTCAAAAACTAACATATTTTCCTATTTCTTTTCCTATTTTCTTTTTTAATAATTTCTTTTCAAATAATTTTCTAATGCACTAAAAAATTACAAAAAATATTTTCTTTTTGCATTTAGGTTCGAAAAATGCTTATTTAATTTTTGACATGAAAAAATTATATTTTGCATGCATATTTTAATTAATTGTTAATTAATCGAAAAATTGACTTTTAATTTTTTTTCCTTGCTAAAACCAATCCAGATAATTCCCAAAAAATTATTTTCTCATCTAATTAGGTTTACTAACCTTAAAAACTTTTTTCCTAACTCAAAAAGGGTAATTTTGGGACCAAAAAGGGTCGGACCAAATACTTGTGTCCCCTTTATATATAGTAATAGATTTATATATAGTAATAGATATCTCAATTATTTTTATTATTTTATTATATTTAACTTAAATAATTTTATATTGATTTGTTTTTTATTAATTAAAAATATTAATTTTGAAATATTCTGTAACAGAAATATATATTAAAAATTTTATACCTTTTATTTTATCAACAAATTAAGATTGACATTAAATTAAAATTAATTAAAACCACTATAAAATTTATTAATAAAATTAAAAAAAAAAAAATTTAAAAATTTCTATCTAATTTATTATTATCAATAACTAAAAAATGTATAAAATTAAGTATTAAACGAAACTAAACTAATGGATGTTACACAGATAGTGTAAATTAATTTTATATTGTCAATACATCTTATTAAACTCATGAAACAAATATGTACTGAAATTATCTTTAAAAAAATTAATTTGAATTGTAAACTAAAATTTAAAAAATTACTATTATTTTTAAAAAACGTTTAAGTCTACTAAACTTTTTTACAAAAAAAATATTTCAATTTTAAATTAAAATATTTTACATTATAGAAAAATATGAAATCCACAATAATGTTTTCTACGAAATTACTTGCAAATATTGTAATGTATTTAGGTTTTTTTTTAAAAGATAAGTTCGGTAGCAAAATTCACAGATATTCCTACGAAATTTCCTATGGAATTTTGTTCCACAATATTGTATTTAATAAAGTTGTAGGAAAATTTGCAGATCTATCTGCGGATGATCAAACTCTGATATGCATGAAAGGAAATATGATGTGTGAATAGCGGTGATCACAAAATGTAATGTATTTGATTTGGATGAGAGAAGTAAGAGTCTCGAAGTTCATATGTGTTTGATTTGTGTTTTTTAGTATTATGAAAAAAATTGATCTTGATAATATTAAATTGTCGCGGGGTGAAGATGACACAACAATTTGATTTTTGGCTTATGAGAGAGTGCGGTTTCAGAGGATAGAAGGTTTCGATATGAATTTCAATTTGAGATTGAGAGTTTCCATGGAGATAGAGGAAATTGAAGGTTATGGAGAAATGGAAGAGAGTAAGGAGATGGGTTCTGGTGGAGAGATAGAAGGGCTTAGGTGAGAAAGCGTAATGAATAGTTTTAGATGTGAGAGAGGAATAAAAATATTTCTGCAAAATCCTCATTGAACGAGATGAATGTGAAACATTGTAGGAAGATGGAAAGCCACGCACAATGGTTATTTTGTAACTACAACGTGATGAAGTGATGAGATAGGGAATCGGTAAGGAGCACACTTAGCTCAATGGAAATTTATGGTATAAGAAACTCTCATGAATGCCACCTTTGTAATAGTCCCACAATACTCCATGGTCATTCTTATCTCCATTGATTTTCATAATGTTCATGCAGCTATTGAACTATCTTAACTGTTCATGCAGCTATTGACTTAGGCATGCCTTTTACCCTTCCCGTCTTCGAACATCGACTCTGAGTAGGCATATCCCACGTATTGTCCAGTTTCACACCCCGACTCCGGTCTCTTCGCTACTCACCTATAATCATATATAATTCCAACATATAAGGCTTTTAAATCGTCTTAAGAATTTTGGTGTACAAATCTCCATAATGGTTACACTTCAAATTGTTAAAAAATATTACAGATAATCTATTTGTTTAACTTCTGAAATTTATATATTTCTACAAAGCTCAAAATTTTAATTTCTAAATTTATTTTCTAGTTTAAAATTAATTAACTTTTTAAAAAAAATAATTATGAAACTGCATCAATTTAATATTTAAGAAATAAAATAAATAATTATTTACATATCCAATTCGAAGAAAACCCCGATTAATCAATTTTTGCACCAATTTTCACTAATTTAATTATATAATCGATCTAATATTCAGAGCAAATATGTTATTTCTCCCATTTTCAGTTTGATTAGTTCAACCGACCGATTCAAGCCATCTTTGAAAACATTGTCAATATGTAAATTATCAAGGATTTACTAGGTATGATTATCTTGTTCTTACTTATTCTACTTTTATTTTTTTTATCCACGCGGTAAATTATAAAAGGTTATAAAGGTAAAATTATTAATTTACTCGCCTTTGTTTCACAATCGTGCGCCCACAAACCACTCATTAAAGGATGAGAGAAGTAAGAGTCTAGAAGTTCATATGTGTTTGATTTGTGTTTTTTAGTATTATGAAAAAATTCGATCTTGATAATATTCAATTGTCGCAGGGTGAAGATGACTCAACAATTTGATTTTTGTCTTATGAGAGAGTGTGGTTTTAGAGGATAGAAGGTTTTGATCTGGATTTCAATTTGAGATTGAGAGTTTCCATGGAGATAGAGGAAATTGAAGGTTATGGAGAGATGGAAGAGAGTGAGGAGATGGGTTCTGGTGGAGAGATAGAAGGACTTAGGTGAGAGAGTGTAGTGAATGTTTTAGATGTTAGAGAGAAATAAAAATATTTCTGCAAAATCCTCATTGAACGAGAGGAATGTGAAACGTTGTAGGAAGATGGAAAGCCACACACACGTATTGAATGGTTATTTTGTAACTGCAGCGTGATGAATTGATGAGATAGGGAATCGGTAAGGAGCACACTTTGGCAAATTTCTTGGTGATTCTCAATTCCCATGATGCCAAGTGTCAACCGCTCACGGTTTGTTGAAAAATTATTGTACTTTCTTATATTGTAGACGAAAGAATAAAAGTTTGAAAAATTGACAGCATGGTAGGTAATTTTGGGACCAAAAAGGGTCAGACCAAATACTTGTGTCCCCTTTATATATAGTAATAGATTTATATATAGTAATAGATATCTCAATTATATTTATTATTTTATTATATTTAACTTAAATAATTTTATATTGATTTGTTTTTTATTAGTTAAAAATATTAATTTTGAAATATTCTGTAACAGAAATATATATATTAAAATTTATATACATTTTATTTTATCAACAAATTAAGATTGACAATAATTTAAAATTAATTAAAACCACTATAAAATTTATTAAAAAAATTTAAAAAAAATAATTTAAAAATTTATATCTAATTTATTATTATCAATAACTAAAAAATGTATAAAATTAAGTATTAAACGAAACTAAAAAAATGGATGTTACACAGATAGTGTAAATTAATTTTATATTGTCAATACATCTTATTAAACTCATGAAACAAATATGTACTAAAATTATCTTTAAAAAAAATCAATTTGAATTGTAAACTAAAATTTTAAAAATTACTATTATTTTTAAAAAACGTTTAAGTCTACTAAACTTTTTTAAAAAAAAAATCTTTCAATTTTAAATTAAAATATTTTACATTATAGAAAAATATGAAAGCCATAATAATGTTTCCTACGAAATTGCCTGCAAATATTGTAATGTATTTAGGTTTTTGTTAAATATAAGTTTGGTAGCAAAATTCACAGATATTCCTACGAAATTTCCTATGGAATTTTGTTCCGCAATATTGTATTTAATAAAGTTGTAGGAAAATTTGCAGATATATCTACGGATGATCAAACTCTGATATGCATGAAAGGAAATATGATGTGTGAATAGGGGTGATCACAAAATGTAATGTATTTGATTTGGATGAGAGAAGTAAGAGTCTCGAAGTTCATATGTGTTTGATTTGTGTTTTTTAGTATTATGAAAAAATTTGATCTTGATAATATTCAATTGTCGCGGGGTGAAGATGACTCAACAATTTGATTTTTGACTTATGAGAGAGTGTGGTTTCAGAGGATAGAAGGTTTTGATATGAATTTGAATTTGAGATTGAGAGTTTCCATGGAGATAGAGGAAATTGAAGGTTATGGAGAAATGGAAGAGAGTGAGGAGATGGGTTCTGGTGGAGAGATAAAAGGGCTTAGGTGAGAGAGCGTAGTGAATGGTTTTAGATGTGAGAAAGGAATAAAAATATTTCTGCAAAATCCTCATTGAACGAGAGGAATGTGAAACGTTGTAGGAAGATGAAAAGCCACGCACAATGGTTATTTTGTAACTGTGGCGTGATGAAGTGATGAGATAGGGAATCGGTAAGGAGCACAATTTTGCAAATTTCTTGGTAATTCTTCATTCCCATGATGCCAAGTCTCAACCGCTCACGGTTTGTTGAAAAATTGTTGTACTTTCTTACATTGTAGATTAAAGAATAAAAGTTTGAAAAATTGACAGCATGGTAGGTAATTTTGGGACCAAATAGGGTCAGACCAAATACTTGTGTCCCCTTTATATATAGTAATAGATTTATATAAAGGAATAGATATCTCAATTATATTTATTATTTTATTATATTTAACTTAAATAATTTTATATTGATTTGTTTTTTATTAATTAAAAATATCAATTTTGAAATATTCTGTAACAGAAATATATATATTAAAATTTGTATACATTTTAATTTTCAACAAATTAAGATTGACATTAAATTTAAATTAATTAAAACCAATATAAAATTTATTAATAAGATTAAAAAATAATAATTTAAAAATTTCTATCTAATTTATTATTATCAATAACTAAAAAATATATAAAATTAAGTATTAAACAAAACTAAAAAAAATGGATATTACACAGATAGTGAAAAATAATTTTATATTGTCAATACATCTTATTAAACTCATGAAACAAATATGTACTAAAGTTATCTTTAAAAAAAATTAATTTGAATTGTAAACTAAAATTTAAAAAATTACGATTATTTTTAAAAAACGTTTAAGTCTACTAAACTTTTTTACAAAAAAATATTTCAATTTTAAATTAAAATATTTTACATTATAGAAAAATATGAAATCCACAATAATGTTTCCTACGAAATTACCTGCAAATACTATATTGTATTTAGGTATTTTTAAATATAAGTTCGGTATCAAAGTTCATATATATTCCTACGAAATTTCCTATGGAATTTTGTTCCGCAATATTGTATTTAATAAAGTTGTAGGAAAATTTGCAGATATATCTGCGGATGATCAAACTCTTATATGCATGAAAGAAAATATGATGTGTGAATAGGGGTGATCACAAAATATAATGTAGGAATAGATCATGGAGTTGTTTGAAGATTTAGAAGGAATTGCAGAGAAGAGAAAATGAAAGAACAAAACTAGCGAAGTCATTCTTCTAGTGAGAAGGTCAACTCTCTGTGTCTAAAATTTTATCCAAATAATTTAATTCTATTATATTATTTTAGTGTGTTATAAAAAAATGAAAGAAAAAATTTAATAGATCATATAAATTAACAAATTAAGAATGTTAAAGTTTGAAAAATATATTAATTTATAAGAAAAGAAATGCAATCAAACTGATATTTTAGTCTCAAAATAAATGTTACATTTCAATAGTTACTTATCTCAAATTACCTATTATTTTTAGTAATAAATACAATTTAAATTTTCTAAGTTAATTATACAATCTAAGAGATATTTATAATTTGTAATTAAATCAAATAATTAATTAATTCTCACACTCATAATAATTTAAATAATTACACACATATATGTTTTAATATTCCAAAATAATTGCATACTAATCTATTTTACTATGAAAATATAATTGACCATGTTTAACGTCCAAGTAAATAGTTTAATATTCTCTAACAACCAAAGTGTGAACATAACATCATGTAAACAAATTATTTGGAAAGGAAACATAGTAGGAGCATATAATTAAAGAAAATGTTACAATATTCAAAACCTAATCTCTGTCTCTCAAAGTAAAAGCAATATGCAAAAATAATTTATCAAGTTTAACGTGCATGGAAATAGTTTAATTTTCTCTAACAACCATAGTATGAACAATCGTTGTAGCATACATGGTTGCCTTCCATTCTTTAGTAATATTTAACTAGTTAAGTAATAGGAATGCACGTTAGAAGAGATTGGGATATTTGGATATGTAGAATATGTTATAAAAGGGGTTCAAGATCTAGTTGTTTTACATGTCCAAAAATAAAAAGAGCCAATAAGTGTTACAATATTTTCCTCAACCAAAAAGTCACAATGTCTGAAAAAGTTGAGGCAACCATTTATCGTATATACATACAGAATATACCAAAACCTGAAAATAATTTCAAGAGCGACAGTGAGGACACACTAGACTGCATTTTGAGCTTTGCCACCGAGCATTATGATGAATATGGAAAAGGCAACGGTGTTTTCAAGCCCACTTGGGAAGTTGATA